>JAPZEB010000003.1:19610697-19624771 GCA_029783705.1 Chaetodon striatus | reverse complement strand
CATGAATTGAAGTCATTGGGTACTGCGTTTAACAGCAAAACTACATCAAAACTTCAGTTTTAAAAACTCACACAACTTGTGCAGTATAATCCAAGTGTCTTTTATGCAGTCGTATGCTCAGTTCTTCCGAAACATGCATTTTTGGCTAAACTGTTCCCATGTATACCACTTCCTTGTACGAGGTGCGTGCCCTGTGAAAAAAAAACACATTTTTCTTCATGAATTCAAGAGAACATGGGAAGTTACTGATGTACAAATGATAATTTTACAGGTAAAGTATTCCTTTAATACCCTTCAGACTTTTCCAGTGCTCACTTCTGACCAACTTATTTATGTGTATTACAGCAATAAGGACGAGGAGCTGTTGAAAACCTATAAGAATGTGTACTCCAAGCTGCTGCGAGCTGAGAAAAATGCACCTCTGCTAAACCGTGTCGAGCTCCACATAGAGCTCCTGCAGCAGCTGACCCCCCAAACAGGAAGTGACGACAAGGGTACACATTCATGATAAAGACACAAACCACAGCAAGGAAGACACTCAAGACCTTAACTCTTCTCCACGCCTCACACTGGGGAAGATCCGACAACCGTCTTCTAGAAAATGCTGTGACAGAACATGATGATTTATACACACCATTATAAACAGGCACATGCTCAGGCAACTCCGTCTTACCTGAATTACAGTTTTCAAAGCTAATTTCACCTCCTGCGCCTTTAAAACCAGTTCATCTTTTTCTAACATTTGCATCACAGGTTTTGAATTGTACATTTTTGTGAAAAGAGATGTAAATTCTGGAGATATTATTTAACTTTCTTATTGCTTAAGTGGTTATGGGTCACATGTAAAGCTCCTGTGTGAAGGATTTGTTGTTGACTGTAAACATCACCCAGATTGCCTCATTTTTCTACAAACAAAAACATACAGCATAAGATTTCACAGATGGTGTAATCACGTGTAACTTCTACACACAGGGGCTTTCATAGAGAGAAATCATTTAGCACATGCTCACAGAAATTGATTCATCTGACTATAATTGGTGTTTTTGATATTCAATAATACCAATAATGCTGTGAATAAAATTCATTGAAGTTTGACTGATAAGTTTAAATACGTCATCAAAAGTGTTACTTGCTTTCCAAAACAACGTGTGCAATAGTTTGGCAACATTCAATGCAAACTCAAAGGCTCGTTTGTCCACATGGCTGTATGTATAAATGAGTTTATATCAGCATGGTTTGCTGTGACATGAGAATAAAAAGTTTTTAATTCTACGTGCCGTCTGTGGATGTTTTGTCACCCTCATGATATTGTATGTTTCTTCTAAAGCATCACAAGATGCTAATATGCCTCAGTAGCAATGCCTCTTCCCAGAAATCATGACCCGGTTACTCAAGATAATCCACAGACCTTATCGTGAGCAGTTTCATCTACACCTGCCAACTGTATCACTGCACAGAATGAAGCGTGCACTTACTCACTGATGAGAGGCTCATGCTCATGACAGCAGGAGACGTAAGCATTAATGGCGTCCTCCTTGGCTGAGCTGTAACACTAGCTATCTCATCGATGCTTGGTGAGCTAGCAGCAGATGCATGCTTCCCTCTGCATGTTGACTCCTATGGCAGGTGTAGTTTGGTAGAAAGAAAATAGTTCCTAAGTGAGACTGTTCACAACAAGGTCTGTGGACCTCAGTCTGTGTTCTTATTAACTTGTTATTTTTTAATTATTGTCTATTTGTTTCACCTGCCATGCCATTATATGGGTCATGTGATGGCCTCCGATTGGTTCCTGCCACTAAATAGGTGGGGCCATACCTGTGTTGTATGTTTTGAAAGCCCTGATGACGACCTGCAGTGATTGAAACATGTTGGCTTGCCTTCCTGTCCAAGGTCTGCAGATTATCTTGAGTAACCGGGTCATTATTTCTGGAAAGAGACATTGCTGTTGAGCTTCACATGTATTTTTTGTGCTTTTAGCACCACAAGCCGAGTGCCAACTAGTTCCATTATATTCAACAGAAGGCAGACATCTCTACGGCCGATATCTCCAACACTGCAACTCAAGCCAAAACAATTTAGATTGATAAATATCCCTACAGGTAAGAAGAAAAATATGTACTTTTCTTCTTATGTACTTCTAGTTTAATCACTCATTTGGATACCAAATATCTATTATCCTCCTGAGACCCTGCGTCCTCGTATGAGGATATCACATTTTGGGTTTACTTGACCTTATACTTCATTCTACTTGACTTAGGCCTGTTGTCCTTGCTCATGGACACTTTTTTGTGCCACCTAGTTGTAGTAAGAGCACAATACACTAATCCATATAAAAACAAGATGGCAGCCATCTCTGCCAAGTCAGTCTGCAGCCTATTCCATCACAAAAGTGGACAAGGTCCAAAACCTGATTGAATTTTATGGTTGAAACTTGTTTATTTATGATTAATAATGTTATGGCAACAAATTTGACGAATTTTAGCAACAGTAACAGGCTATTTAAGAAAAATACTTGTTTGAAGACATTGGGACTTTATTATATCTGACAATGTTTAGTTTTTTGTACTTATCAGATCCTACTGATCCAAAATAGCTGGGAGAAATTAAAAATACATACCAAACAAAAGGCTGGCTCTCAGGAGGATATAATGTAACATACTGGACTATTATTTCAGTTGATTTATCCTGACATTTAAACATCTACTAAATGATCTTAAACCAGATTGTGCACAGCTGGTTTGCCTTGAAAAGACAGTTTGTAAAAGATTTTAAGTGGGTCATGCGACACTGTACCCCGAGGGTTCTGGCATCGGTCCTTGCAGCACCATTCAGCCCGGGTCACTGAAGAGGGGACATGATGTTTTCAATGAAGTGTCAGTGAACTGGGTCACCCCACAGTTACTGAACTGTATCCGCAGCAGATGGAGCTGCAGGTGGGCCCAAACTGTCCCTATACCTCATTAATCAGGCTGGACCCTCAGTGCTGTGGGTGACTGACTGTTGGACAGTGACGGAAGGTAAACTGTGAAAAGAAGCCACAGAGTCATTTAAAATTTCAGCGGGAAGTGTGAAACAAAATTATAAAACCTTGTGAAACTTTTAAGTATGAGAAAATTAGAACAAGATTTTTCTGTTGAATAAGAACAAATATACAAACAGCAGTTATTGTTTTCATTTCATATATTAGTGCACTGTTAAAATATAAATACAGAACATACTGTGACAAAAATATGGGGCACAGATGAAAGGAAATGACTCCTAAAAACATTAAGTTATCAATAACAGAACTATCCAGACAATGTGCTTCTGTGCAATATTGTGCAGTAAGTCCTACTGGGAACAGTGGGTTAGTTGGTCACTGTATGACACAGCGGTCAGAAGTCTGGTCCTCCTGCGGTTCCTCTTGCGAGGCTGGAGGTTTCTTCTCTTGGTACTGAGAAGCTCCGTGGTTCAAAATGTTTTGGAGGATGTCTTTGCTCTCACTAGGCGGTAGATTGTAGAAAAAATACTGTGGTGCCATCTGAACGAACCTGATAGGGGAGAGGACAGCGTTATTTGTAAGAAGCGCAGTCAACTAACATTTGTGTTGAATGTAACTGAGCTAATCTTTTCAATTTGTGTTGGTTTTGAATGACTTCCACTGAGAGAAGAGTTACAGATACGTACAATATGTCCTTCTCATATTATTTGAACTGCAACGAACGGATCGACACATTTCAAGAACCTAAGAGAGCATGACAAAGGCTGCAGAGCTTTCTCCCCCTCCATTAAACCTCAGCTCCACTTTCCCAGGAATCTGTGCTATCCATAATCCCCTTTCCAACCAGCTGATACTTGAGAACAGGATTAGGATACCTCCTCTCACAACCAGCATGACTAGTCTCCACGGTTTTACATCTGGACCAGAAGGGAAAGCGAATGTGTCCGTCTGATTACTTTTAAGGTTCTTTAAATGTGAAGATAAGACGGGTGGTCTGCTGGGTTCTTTTAAAGCAACAAGAGACTGCGGTCTAGTTAACAAGACTGTATGTGCTCAGTTACGTGATTGCAAATCGAGTGCACAGTTTAAAATATCCAAAGAACAAAATGTTAAAACAAAGCTGAGACTTACTCCTCCGGTGTTATGTGGGTTGTGGTGCGGAGGCAGTTGTCCTCGGAGAAGGAGTGCTCGTGGAACAGCACCCACTCAGGCAGGCCCAGCTTGGGGCTCTTGGCTCCGTAGCCAGACAGAGGATGGATCTGTGCCACGTGCTTATGGGTCAGAATGAAGTAGTTCCCTGATCCATCCACATCCCGCGCCACCTGAGGGAAATCACAGCCAGGCACAGTCCGATGGATTTCCACAGAGGGACTGGAGTTACTATACTGATAGAGTATGTACTGTGTATACTGATTTTACCTCGAATAGTACACATAAAAATATCTAAAACATAAAAGATGACAAGAAAAGGCAAATTCTCTAATAATTTGCAGTTGAAACATTTCACCCCCGGGCAGATTATGAGACAATGAGCCCCTGGGCACAGATATACAAAAGGCCCTCCTACATAGAAGCCAAACACACAGACTTTGCCTCTTTTTTTGTTGTTTTGCATCTTTTTATGGTTTTGTGTCTCTTCAACATCACTTTCTGTCTAAAATGTTCTGTTGTCTCTCTTATTTTCTGTTTCTTTGCATCTCTTAGTGTCCATTTTGAGTCTCTTTTTGGTCGGTACACTAGAGTGACAGTTTGCAGATGAAGGCCAGAGGGGGTCTTGACACTTTGGGCCCCTGGGCCTATGCCTGGTAGGCCCTTTCAGTAATCCATCCATGATTTTAAGTACTGACACAGTTGAAGTTGTAGTGGTAGTCAAAATGCAAAATACTGAGAGAAGCTGAACTGTCGAAGTGTTAGCTGCCTTAAGTGAAGTGTAAGAACATGTCTGTTGACAACAGTGGAAGTTGTGGAAGTTAGAATAGCTGAAGAAGGTTTTAGGTGTTCAGACGCTAAGGCCTGACACCTGAAAGGGTATTGTAGTGGGCATTTCAACATATAAAAAGTTCCTAGGCCATTTAGTTTGTGAGGTATCTCAGTTTTGGCTTGTGTTTCTGTTCCTATTTCTTTTCTGGAGATCGATAGTACTCAAATAAAAAAACAATTTGATGTCCTATTTCTATATATTCTCATATATTATGCACTATTATACCTCAACACTGCGTAACATGGTCAAAAACGTATTACGATCCAAATCAACACAAACTTCACGTCCTCTTTTACACACAACGTTGTCCATAATCTCCTACTGTCATGTACGCTAAACCGCTAAAATTACTTAATGAACAGAGGCACATTAATATTTCAATAAGCCCATATTCTATGATGATTAATAGTGGAAACTAAAATCACAGTGTAACACATGATTAAAACACACTCCACACTGCTGCATTAGTTCCACTCAGAGGAGTTTAATGGCCTTAGTCTTAGTCTTCAGGAGGACTCTGGGTGTTTCACATGAGCTGAAATGTTTTAAGCTGTCGAAGCTGATTTAATAAGTCTTTAATGTCTTTGTTGAGTGTTATAATAAAGTTGTGTTTCCTGACCTGCATGAAGAAACCTGCCAGCAGGGCTCTCTTGATGTTCAGGGTGTTCCTTCGGGAACCGAAGGCGGGCAGTGAGATGGGCAGCTCGATCCTCTTCAGAGTGTCGCTGAGCTCAGTACGGAGAGCGTCAGCCATCAGCAGGGCAGCGTGGTTTAGGTAGAAGTCCTGACACCACTTCTCCACGTTACAGTCTAAACAAGGGAGGAGGACAGAGACACAGAGAGGGTTTAAGGAAGGTGCAACCAGTGATGAAGACATAAAGATGGGACAGTTATCAACACAATTATGTGTGTGAAAATTTGTCTAATTAACCAAATATTGACCCACCAACTGTCATGGATGTACTTTCGTCATATTTTTTTAGCTTCTTGGAATGATTCAAAAAAGTATTCTCATTTTAAATTGTGATTGTTGTAAATGTGGCTTTTGATGTCATTGTTTAAGACTAACAAACTTATTTTGCTTGTTATGATGATTTGTCTTCATGCACTGATCTACTGTACATAGCATCCGTGTGAGTAAGTGTGTGTGTGTACTTGTACATGCTACACAGTGACGACCAAATAAACATATTATAGCAACAGAGTGAGGACCTTTTTGCAAAGTGAGGACATTTTGGCCAATCCTCACTTTTTCAAAGGCCTGCTTGAGAGTTTTTAAGCACTTCTGTCCTCACAAAAACAGAAGTACAAGAATGCTTGTGTATGTGCATATCATGATGCTCTCTAGACTCACATGGATCCTGCTGACACTGTTTAAATGCCTTGTAGATATTGATCAGGGTGAAGTGATCTCCCTCTGGGTGCTGGAACTTCATGTGGCACTGGGTCGCCTCTGGCCTCAGGTCCGCAGAGGGAACTGTGAAGCAAGTTGGTGCTAAAAAAACACAAGTCAGTTTTAGAACATATTGTTTACTAAAACATTTTGGCTCAAATGGCAATCCAGCATATGTTACCTGCTAGCATGGCGGCGATGATGACCACCTCGTTGACACAGTCGAACTCACAGGAGGCGAGCAGAGTTTTGGCCATTTGCGGCTCCAAGGGGAACTCAGACATGATAATGCCCATCTCAGACAGGTTGCCATCATTATCCAGAGCTGCAAGGTAGTCCAGCTCCTCCAAAGCCTGCATTAGGCCCCCAGGATCTGGGTTAGAAAGGTTTTTAGGTTATACATTGTTTTTTATTTTGCAAAATTAAACCTTGGTTAAAGTGAGAACCCAATCCTGCAGAGAATCCGTACACGTCTTTATTACTGTCTAGTATTTAAACCAGGAGATTATTAATTACATACAAATACACTTTGATTTAAACGGTTATGGATTATATTTTCAGTTTTCATGCTGTCTCAACTGTAATCCAAAGTGGTGGTGACCCACTGGGGCAATCCCCCTGCAGTATACTAGCACCCTGGTGGGCACGCTCCGAGTAAAAAGGCAGCAGAAGATTAGGATTTTATAATCCTTACCAACATCTGCCATGCATCACTATGCAAAATGAAAAGTCTGTCATGGTACAAATGAGATTTTCTACTCTGTCTTTGCAACAAACATGTTTTTCCATGAACATCAGGGTGAAACAAAGAAACGTGGACACAGAGATAGAGACGGAGCGAGAGGATGGAATTAAATCCACCTTAGATGCTCTCTGTTATCATCCACACTCCCACAGACCAACACTGTGTTTATGCTCTAATCAACTAATGGGAGGCTCAGTGTGTGTGTGTGTGTGTGTGTGTTAGTGGGGGTGAATAAATCCGGGGGAACAAAAGCACACGGAAGCAGGTCAGCTCTAAAAGGATGCTCGCAGAACAGGAGCTGTCAGTTCAGCTGAGGCACGGCTCACTGCCTTCCAATAAAAAAATAAAAAAAACTTGCCGTCTGTTGGAACAAAAGGGAACGGACTGACTGAACCCAAAAATCATCTCATTATCACTGAGGATGATGTGAAATTTAGTCGAACACCAGGGGCTCAGACAATACAAACGGCCACAGAGACATCCTCTGTTTACTTTTATGTAAATCTCACCCGGCCTGTCGATGAAGTCACAGTGACCCAGTCCAGCGATCTCCATCCTCTTCAGGAAGAGCACAGTGGACGTGATGTCAGACTCCACAACGTGTGGACGTATCTCTGTGGGAAGCTGTCTTTCCTCTGGGTACAGACAGAAACACTTGCCTACAGGACAGAAAGATCATTTTCAGACAGGATAGCAGCCACAGAGTTACACCGAAAGAGTTTTGTTAAAGTTTAACTTCTAACCTGTTGGTCCTGCCAGCTGTTTGCGACTCTTTGCTTGACCCGTGCTGATTGGTTGAATGATGACTGAGTTAGTTCTGATCCTGGGGTTGTAAACCTGCAACAACATCACAGTGTTTGGATCTTGCCTCTGCCAGAAAATTTAGAGCATCAGATATCTAATTTCCTTCATTCTGGTGAATTTTTATGCTCACATCTGGTCATTTTCTGCATCAACTTATAGTATGGTCTCTAATCCTTTAATGTGCAACAATAAATCAAGATCCAGGCACTTCCCATTTTCACTGCAGATTAGTGTAAATGTGACATTAATATAAATGTCATCACATATAGTCAGTGGTGGCAGAAGTATTCAGATACTTTGTTAAAGTAAAAGTGATACCAGAAAGTCCTACATTTAAAATCTAGCCCAAGGAAAAAGAGCTGAACTATTGTTAACTAAATCTACTGAAAGTAAAATCATTCATGATGCAGAAAAGTGGGCCCTTTAAGTGTTATGTTATTACTCATATTATAAGTTAATAGACTTTTTTTTAAAATGCTGATGTAATAGCTAGACGAGGTGGAATTAGTTGTGTCTACATTACATACTGTTGGGTTGTTTAAGGTATAAATAATAAACAGAAAATGATAGATATGAATTTTCAGACTTAAGGATTAAACACTGCAGTTTTGTCTCACTATCAAGAGTGTTTCTGGGTAGCAGTTTTTGTATAATCCCCCAGATTTCAGGCAAAACAATATCATGTAATTTTAAATTTAACAAAAAGAACCAGATGCAGTTAAAACAAAAAACAGAACAGAACAAGAGATATAATCTCATCTTAAAGGTCTAGTGTGTTGGATTTAGCGGCATCTAGCAATGAAGTTGCAGTTTGCAACAAACTAAACTATGATGGCCGATGTAAAAATGCAAATAGTCATGTTTAGAGCCAGCGTTTGGTTAGTCCGTTTCGAGCTACTGTAGAGTAACATGGCGGACTCTGTCGAAGGGTCCCTGCTCCATATGTATATATAAATGACTAATATTCTATCCAGCTTCCCAGCTCCTCCTGGGGGACCCCAAGGTGTTCCCAGGCCTGATGAGATATGTAATCCCTCCAGCATGTCCTGGGTCTATACTGGGGATTCCTACCAGTAGGACGTGCCCGGAACACCTCTAACAGGAGGCGCCCAGGAGGCATCCTGATCAGATACCCGAACCACTTCAACTGACCCCTTTCGACAAGAAGGAGCAGCGGCTCTACTCCGAGCTCCCTCAAGATGTCCGAGCTCCTCACCCTATCTCTAAGGCTGAGCTCAGACACCCCACGGAGGAAACTCATATCGGCTGCTTGTATCTGCGATCTCATTCTCTCGGTCACTACCCAAATTTCATGGCCATAGGTGAGGGTTGAGACATTTATGGACCAGTAAATAGAAAAGCTTTGACTTCCAGCTCAGCTCCCTCTTCACCACGATGGTCCAGCACAGCGCCCGCATCACTGCAGATGCTGCGGCAAACTGCTGATCCATCTCATGTTCCATGCTACCCTCACTCGTGAACAAGACCCCAAGATACTTGAACTCCCTCGCTTGGGGCAGTAACTTTCTGCCAGTATATCCCCTTAACTCCTACAAACTGGACCTTAACATGATTAACTGTTTTATTCGTCATCATTCTGTATCTTGGGGTGTCCCTAAAGTTTAGATGCCCACTTCTGGTGGGTTTCTACTTCAGCAGCAATATGATTTGTAACCCTGGAACAAATAAGGACTAACTTACATATCTTTTCTCCAGCCCGGCATCAATGACAAAGCTTATTGAGCTAGCAGTCCAGAAGAAGTCCTCGTTTGGGCTGGATGTGAGGTATACTCTGCGGGTCCGGCCTGTCTCCTCTTCCCCCAAGACTGGTAGATTGCCAGGCTGGCCAGGGTGCACAGCAATGGGCAGGAGCTCACCCAGATCAGGGGATAAGGTGTGCCCCTCATGACACAGGATGTCATGGGCTAGGTCTATCTCCTGGTGGATAGCAAACAAAGAAGAAACTCAGAGGAAGACGTATATTCAGAGTGCGGATTCCATCATGCAGTGCTGCTTATTACCTGCTTTGTCACCAGGAACACAACCACATCTCCTTCCTCTTCAGAGTGGTGAATCTCCAGCACCAAGCGGAAAGCAGAGCAGAAGTAACTGTCGCCTGTGCTGCTGTGCACCACCTCCCCTGCACCTGGGCTCTCCAGGTGAATCAGAGGCGCCGCTGACCCGGTGAAGTGAGCCAGCTGCTTTGAGCTGGGCTCAACAGCTGTAAGGAGGACCACACGGAGCTCTGGCCTCTGCAGGGCAATGTCCTTCAGCAGACCCTGGAGTACATCAGTGGCTACGGTCCTCTGGTGGGCCTGGTCCACGACTACCACACCGTAGCGCTCAAGCAAAGGATCTGACATCATCTCTCTCAGGAGCATGTCATCTGTGCAGTACCTGTGGTGGGTGATAAGATGATAGTTGACATTAGAAGGGAGCAAATACGTGCACAGAGGCACTTGACGCACACTGTATTCAAATTCATAAAAGCCTGAAATAAATCCTCAGCCTTCTTTATTCATAAGCCCCTAGGCTGAAAGAGAGGAACCTCAGAATGGCATCTTAATGAAAGGCACTTTGTCTACACTTCAGCTTTTCCCCTATTAGAGTAATTTACTCTGATAATTAGTCTGAGGAGGGGATCCTTTCGTTCTTGCCGGCTGCCTGTTTATCTGATCTTTCTCCCCTCAGTGTGCTGGGCTTCTTTGTTCCCCAGCTGACTTATGAGGGACCCACATGAGGGAGTGTGACATATGGGCAGACAGGGAGCCGGGGCAGCTGTGGAGGAGCCCCTGAAAAGAGCCCCCTCAGTCCTTTTGTTCACTTCTCTCTTGTGAGAAGGAAAAGGCGGGGTGATTTAGCAGTGTGTGTCGTGAGTGTGCTTTATTGGAACCCGGCAAAAGGAGGGAAAGACTCAGACAGAGAAACACTAAATACATCTGCGTTTAAAAGTAAGAAGTTCTGCTATAGCATACCTGAGGACGGTGTCATTATTGGAACATGTTTCCAAAGGGATGCTGTACCCAACTTCATGACCAATGTTGACGTCCATCTCGTCGGCCACTCTTAAGGCGAGATCTACTGCCTGCTGTGCGTGAATCTGCGTACAAACCACCATGACGTGCTGGAACTGGACTGACAGGCAGAATTCAGCACACCACTGGGGAATCTGTTTCAAAATAAGAGTGAGATAAGTTGTCAGCATCACAGATGCTTCCCCACTATGAGTTGATAGTAAGAGGGTTTTAATATCTCGTTGTACCAAAGTTGTTGCATGAATGAAATGTGCAATATCCTCCATTGCAGTTCAATCTTAAGTGTCAAATGCCTTATGGTACTCACTTGAGAACTTCTCCCAGTTTTGGCAGAGCCACTGACAATGACAAACTGTCCTTTGGCCAAAGTGTCCATGAATTCACACTTTGCTTTCCACACTGGCAGCTCTTTCCTTTCTCTCAGCAATTTGTAAAACCTGGAGGAATAAGGCAGTCCATCAAACTGATTAAGCTCCAAAATGTCATCATACTCTTTGTCTCCTTGACTCAAAGCTTCTGTGTCTGAACAACAGGGCGATTTGCCCTCAAAACAGTCCTCTCCAGTCAAACTGGTAACGTCCTGGGCCATCACAAGTGAGCTCCCGGTCCGTCCACTTAAGACTTCATTTACAGATCCAAAGAGAAGAAGTTTGGAAATCTCCGGCTCTCAGTAAACTGTTGGACAGTGCACACACCGCCTCTGCAAGTGAAGCCAAATGAAAGGCTCACTAGGCGGCCAGCCCAGTGTTGTCATGTGGCGACTAATCCCATAGAAGTGCGGTCATCAGCAGATGACACACACACACACACACACACACACACACACACACACACTGGTGTGAGAACAGAGATAGATGGGCACAGACTCAGAGGGATTTGATGTTTTTACAATGAGAACTGGCTCACAGGCAAAGGCCACAAGCTGTAGATGAAGTGAAATGCATTTATTTATCAACTGTGGTTTAATTTAGTAATTAAGAAATTAATTATCGCAGTGGTTAACACACTGAGATAATTTATTTCAACACCCGAGAACAAACAGTTGTGCCAGAAAATTAAGACCTGTAAAACTAAGAGGTGAGCAAAAAAGTCTGCTCAGCTTCAGCCTCCACAGTGCTACTACACTTACCAAACCCTGCAGTTTTTCACCAGTAGAATCAGCGCTAAGAAAAATGAAAGAAACGAAAGCTGCAAGCAGCTATGAATGTGCCCACGCACCTTCCTGCACATTGGGGTTACTGGCGGGACACTGATTGGCATGTTTTGTGAGTTTTCAAGTATAATAAGGGCGTCAGAAATGCATTTAAAGGCTAAAAGTAAGTGGAGCGCAGTTTAGAGCCAATGTTCCATGCCCAAGCCCATTGGAACCACCAAATTGAAATAATTACTTGATCAAACATCCCTTACTCCTAACCCTTACCCTTTAACCCTAACCCATGTCGTTCGGTTACATCAAAACAACAGGTGTACTTCTACTTCCTGTTCAGACATTAGAGTGATATAGTAGTTGAATCTTTTCATCTGACTCTAGGCAAGACAGCATCCAGTAAGCATGTTTACCAAAATACTGAACAATCCCCTCCCACAGTGTTTTTGGTGCCCACCAGTGGCTGACAACTGGCACTGTTCAAACTCAAAACCCTTACAGATATTTTTTAAGCCATTTTTCACCAATGAAAGTAAACTTTGCTTTTTTTAAAAATCCTAACAGTCATACAGTCACATTTAAAGCAACCCAGTACAACAGTGATTTTTAATACAATGCTATGTTACTTTTGCTTAAAAAATATGATTTTTTGATTGGTTTTTAGTTGATAACAAACACTGACAAGCTGTTTCAAGTGCTTTGCCAGGTTCATATGTCTGTGGACAGATTTTTGTCAACGCAATAACATGGCAGCTGTGCAACATGCAGTCTTGAAACTTTACAGGTGTGTAGATGAGATCAAAATGAAAGCTAGGTTCGAAAATGGGTGTAGTCCAAGCAAGGGGGCCAGAAGTAGGGGGGGTAAGAAGCATGGAAGGTGCCATTGCCCACCCCAAATTTCTATTTTATGCCCCTGGCCTGGAGCGATCCCACTGCAAGATGGTCTGTGGCATAATTTTCCCCTTGGTCCCTTCATGTTCTCTAACTCACTGTTGAGGACAGTTTGGAGGTCAAGGGTTTTCCTGTTTTTGCATTCTTCCCCAGTCATGGTTAACAAGTGTCTGGGGGAAGCTGGTCCTTAATCAGGTCAAGGGCGACTTCACCCTGTAGCTTGAAGGAGCACATCAAGACAAGATAACAAGATAAAACAGGAGTGAAGAGATGCACTTCAGTTGTTGTAATGACCAGTGTTGTCTGGCAG
Organism: Chaetodon striatus; assembly: GCA_029783705.1. NCBI lineage: Eukaryota > Metazoa > Chordata > Actinopteri > Chaetodontiformes > Chaetodontidae > Chaetodon > Chaetodon striatus. The sequence continues at coordinate 19,611,485 of JAPZEB010000003.1, read as the reverse complement.
GTGGCAGTGTTGAACAACCATGATCAGCGTGTTGTGTCAGGACAGCAGAGCAGACCCTCATATAGAGAATGAGCTACACTTTTATTCCAAACACATATACCTGAAGTGTTGCTCTTTTAGACACACTTATTTTTCCAATTTTAATACACTGAGAATTTGGTTGTTTATTGGATGGCATTTGTTTGTCATTGTGACTTTTGGGTAGCTTTCTTTTTCTGGGCAGCATTTTAAAGACTGAGCTTTAGGCAGACTCGTCCTCTGAGGGGCCAAAACAGCAACAAAAATGGTGTCAGTTAATTATTCATGCTCTCAAATGGTGAAAATGTTTTTCCTGTGAACCCTTATTTATCTCTTTAACAGTCACTTGTGGTTTTAACAAGTTTCTCTGAAGCTATTTTTTTTTTTGAAGTTTGAAGTTGGTTTTTGAAGTTATGTTTTAATAACTCAAAATGAGAGTGCAATTAAAGTAACTTGTTATAAACAGTCATAAAGGAACTTTTATTTGGCTCTGTTATCATTTCAATAAAATCTCTCAGTTTAAATGTCCTGAAACATTTGTCTCTGGCTTACAAGTTACAGGTTAAAATCATGTTTCCACCACCCGCTGTAAACGGGGCATCACCTTAAAGCAGTTCTTATATTACTGTGCTTGTAAAAAAAAAAAAGAAAATTTAAAACAAAACAAAACAAAACAAATAAAAAAAGAAAAAGAAATGATAAGTGACATAGTGACATACAATATTTACACTTTACAATGGCTTTTAAACATGTTACAGTTATGCAAATAA
>JAPZEB010000003.1:19595794-19610642 GCA_029783705.1 Chaetodon striatus | reverse complement strand
AACATTTAACGACTAATCGACACAGCACTGACAAATATTTTCCAGCGGAGAGCGCTTACGTGGACTGTCGGACACATCTGAACACCTCCAAAACAATAAAGCTGCACACTTCTGCAGGGACTTCAATCATTCTGCAGCAGTGAGGAGACAAGCACTGCATTTGGACACACTGCAATTATAAAATGCATTATCCAAAGTGAACACTGACACAGGTAAAACAGAACTGCGCTGTAAAGTTTTCACCAGTTGAATCCCTCTTTGTAAAACAGCAAGTCAACAACAAATAACATAAAGGAAATCAAGTGCAATGCCAAGCTCTGGATCTGATGAACGAAGCTGTGAATGCATGAATAATCTCAGAGTTCAAGAAAAACAAAGCCCTACAAAATCCAAATGGAATGTTACGAAGGCAAAAAAAAAAAAAAATGACAGGACAGATATGGTAAAAACATCTTGTTGGACACGGTCGAGGGGGAGCTTGGAAAGCTCACAGCGCTGAAGTCATCCTGCTTGGCTCGCCCACTCGGGGACAAAGTGAGCGTGAATGTTAAACATACAAACACCAGAGTTAATGGTGAATTATTTGGTGTTGGTGTAATTCTCTGGAACACAATCAGTCTGTCAAATCTGTTGAGACTCCGCAGCAGCGTCTGCCAGTATCAGGAGAGCATGTGGAGCGTCCAACGCGTGCCCCGAGCAGTGTGTCAGAGCCGGCCTGAAATGTGTGAAAAGTACTTTTCCTGTTTAGTGCTTTAGCGCGAAAGTGAGCTTATAAGGGAATAAAAGAGCCTGACTGTGAGGCTGTAAAATGAGCTGATCGGATTAATCCCACAATAAAAGCGTAGTGTGAGTCCACTGTGTTTCATTTCAAAACAAGATCTGATTAACATCTATTTTGTAGCACCGTAGTGACATGACAGAATTGATGTATTTGACATTGAATACATCATAAAAATATTTAAAAAAAAAACAGAATAATTAACACTGCTCGAGCTGTACTGGCAACATGCTGAGTTGTGCTCCATTTCCCTTTAACCTCATTTTAGCCCAAAGACAAACTCCTTTTGCGCTTCACTTATTCAAGCAACTTAACTGGTTATAAAAACATCATATATTTCAGCATTTCATTGAGAAAAAAAAGTATAAAAATCACAAAAGAATGCAAAAGAAATATTCTAAATCACACCATGATTCCTTCTTTTCTGAACTTTTCCGTGGGGAAAATCACTCTTGATCAGAGTGCTCTGTGCACAAACTGTTAATACCGCAGTTAAATAGTTAAATAGATAAATAGTTCATTGGTACCTGAGCAAGGACAACAAAGCACCTTTTAGAGGCGTAGCACCGAGGTGTGATGTTAGCCCCCTTTCACTGGAAACTCTGCGATGCTTCCGACTGTCCGAGAGGTCTTACAGAGTCTCAGTAATTAGTGCAAATCAAGAAAGTCTCCGTCTGTTGGTCGGACATTTACTCGTCCGTGACGTCGAGAGCTCAGCAGTCCTTATTCGTCTTTGGTGGTCTGTAGGGCAACATCGGCACGGGTCTGAAACATAAACAGGAAGACGTGATGTCAATACCACAGTGTAGGTAAAATGTTGTCTGATCCAAAATACAATCAACAACATGTGCATGATATTATATGTGACTGAAATACAAATTCATGTTATACACTACAGCAGTGGTTCCTTCAGCCATGCGGTCCAGATTTAGTCATTAGTTTAAGGTCCAGCGTTAAATACATTCAGCATCATACTTGCGTTTGGCCATATTGTTGAGCTAGTTGCTGTCTCTGTCAATGGGCTGTCAGTTAGTCACTCACTCTACCACAGGAAATGGCACTTCAGAGTAAAACCTTTGTGTCAGAAATTCACTGTACCTAAAAATAAAGTGTGTTTTTTGCAAACTTATCATGTTTGCGAGTCACCTGAGGTCCATTCAGAGTGAACGTACGACCAACTTTTGGACCACGACCCACCAGTTCGGAACCATTGCACGATAGTATGTACGACTGCCAAATGTCCCCTTTGAGACATGCACCTTGTTGTATTAATCTGATGGCAGTTTAAAACATTGGCATGGGCGGATGATGAGACAATGGGCCCCTGGGCACAGACATGCAGAAGGCCCCACCACGTCTCCTATAAAGGATCAAGACACACAGACTTCATAGTTGTTAAGCTTCTTTTAATGTTGTTTTGCGTCTCTTTGTAGTCGTTACGCATCTTTTTGTGATTTTGTGTCTTCTTATATGCTCATTTTGTGTGACTCTGTAGTCATTTTGAGGCTTGTTGTAGTTGTTTTTTTCTGTTTGTGTTTGTTTTGCCCTTTTTTGTAGTAACTCTGCATCTCTGCTGTTTTTTTTGCATTCCTTTGTGGCCATTTTGAGTGTCTTTGTGGTTGTTTCACCCCTTTTCACAGTCATCTTGATTCTCTTTGTGTCTCTTTGCAGCTGTTTTGCATCTTGTGGTAGTTGCCTGTATATCATTGTAGTCATTTTATGTTTCTTTGTGGTTATTCTGAGTCTCTTTGTGGTTGGTGCTTGTCTCTTTGAGTGACATTTTGCAGGTGGTGGCCAGGGAGGGCTCCTGACACTTTGGGCTGCTGGGCCTGTGCCCAGTTGGCCTGTTTAGTAATCCATCTATGCATGTCAGTCCATTGTTTAAATAAGCACGAGTGACATAAAAGTCAACTTTAAAGTCACGATGGTGATCTTGTTAGGTCAGCTCGACTGTAGTAACATTTTAGGGTTAATGTGAGGGCTGCAGCAGAACAAGGTTAGAGCAGTTTAACAAAGCTGTCACCTCTAATACACAAAGAAAAGGTTTCTCAGATCAATCAACAACTAATTTTTCTTAGCTACTTAGCTCCAAAAATGTTATTGTCTCTATTTTTACTCTGTAGTGCACGTTTGAGAAACTTTATACATTTATAGTAGAATTTAGAGGAAGACCCATGGGAATGAGGAATGATCAAAAGGTGCAGGTGTATATGTTGTGCTACTGTCTGTCTTTGTCATCACAGTAGAGCTGTGTTTCATGAGGTATGATGTTATTAAGAGAAAGTCAGACAGGTTTTGTTTAAAAAAAAAAAAAAAAAAAATGCTCTGTTTAGTTTAGTTAACTGTCTGTCATTGATCTGATATCTCCATGTGTTGTGATACTGACAGCTGTTACTGCTTTATGTATACCTGCCCAAAAAAGTAAATACACAATAATAAAATTTCCCACATGGTGTGGTGCAGAAGAGGTTAAAAACCCCGTGTAAAGCCACAACAATAATCACACCAGCACTCCCTAATGCACGGATAAAATTATGAATATTCATCAAAACACTTGACATACAGCACGTGAGCAAACAGGAATGCATTGAGAGTCAACAGAGTCTAAAAATAATTAAATGTGTTGTGAGATTCACTCGTGAGAAGAGGGGGCAAGTGTCCCTTGTGCTCAGGTTAGTCATCAATTAGGGCTTCAGTAAAAAAAAGCTTAAAGTCCATTAGTGATGCAACCTGCGTCCTTGATATCACTGTTTTCCCTCAGTGTCACCTCCTCCTCTTATGAACCAGGTGACAAACATCATGCATTATATCTCACATCTGATTAAAGCTGGGACAAAGATTCATGCAATGGACACGTAAGCCATTACTTTGACACACAGAGGAAGCCAGTGTTATATATTCCATGTCTGTAAAGGGCTGCAAAGTCATGGGACTCCTGTCATGTTGCACTGACCTGCTGGGTAAAGGGATGGTGGGTGGTGGCCTGGGCACAGTGGGAATAGGTATGGGGAGGGGTCCAGTTCCAGGGAGGTGGACTCCTCCAGCTGTGACACCGTGACCCAGCCGAGAGCTCCTCCCGAGTGGGTCAGCAGGTAGGGGTTTCTGGGGCGGACTGGGTTTCTCGAAGTCCTGAAGAAGAAAAGTAGAGTTCAGATTCAGTCGTTCAGGTCAATACTATCAACACATTTTAATATATACAATAAAAGTGTGTTTAAATTCTCCAGTATATGTACAATCAAGAATTACCTGTCTTGAGAAATGTTGGATTTGTTTCCAAATTAATTGATTTTTAAATGTAGATTAGCCCTGTACTAAGTTAGGCTTGAAGCATCATACCCTATTTGCTAACTAATGTTAATTTGAAAAACACCACAAATCAAATTACTCTTATCTTGAGCCACGGCGTATGAAAACCGTCACCTTCTACCTCCCTTTGAATATGGATTAGCTGTGTGGCAGCTATCTGGAGACAAAGACAGACACGTTTCACTAGAGGGCACTGTGTTATCAGTATCTTCTCTGCATTTCCACAGCTAACACGAGATGAATCCCAAACCACCTCCTCCTCCTCCTCCTCTGCCTCCGCCACCTCTGTGGCAGTGCTGTGTGAGTGTAGAAGGTTATCTGAATGAGGTGCCATCATGTGTTACTAATCTACAGCAAGGAGGCGAGGCAGTGATAAGCATCTGCTACCAGCAACCGGGGCTACTGTCACACACGCACACATATGTATGCGCAAAACCTCCCAACACCCACCCACACCACAGCACACACTCGGAGGAGAACATGGATAAACTTAATGTAATATGCACAGAGAGAGAGAGAGAGAGAAAAAAAAGTTTTCCACATCATGCATGGATAAGACTTAGAGAGCTGGAAGGTTTAAAACATTCATGAGTGCAGTCAAGACGTGACTGAGTTTGTCACATCAACATGCAGTCTTACAGTTACAAACCTACGAGTGTTCAGTGCTGTGTGACACAGAGGGCTCACACGCAGAAAGGTTTCACGTCAGCAGAACTTTGCATGACGAAGATTTTTATCTTAACTTTTATTTCTTTAATACATGGCCTAAAGCATGTAGATACTCCTGTCTATATACTGTGGCTGTGTTTCATGGTTTAGGACCAAGTGGCAACCTCAGGGGCTGAAATATGAAGCCAACATGCAAGTGCCAAAAACTGCAGTTCCTCAAATGGCCACTTGAGGCTGGCTCCAAAATCGAGTCAATCGTCATAGCCCCCATGTTAAAATGCCAAACTTCACAGCAGAAATAAACATGTTTACAGCCTGGTATAAAAAACAGTTTTGGTCTCTATAACTAATTTCCTGCTTCATGCCAACTGTACGGGAGGTTAAATTTTATATAACTCACCTGTTTCAGCTTTATTAAAGCTTAAAGTTATGCATAATCAAGGGCGTGGCTGCTTTGAGTGACATGTGGGTGCCATCGCTTGACAAGTTGCTACCATGGCAACAAAGTTGGTTAGATAACATAACCATATTTACAGGGTATAGGCTTAGTTGTAGCTGTTGCTTTTCAGTGTGTTTTCAATTAATCAAAGTTTAATGAATGGTCACAACACGTTCCGCATTTAATTGTACTCAAAGACCCTTTCAGAAGTCAGAAGTTCACTTTTTATGGTAAGTACATTTGGTTTAAATTATTTTAAGCCTGTTTTTAGCTAGCGAAAATTAGCATTAGCATTATATGTGCCATGCTATCTAAGCTAGCAGCTAGCATTAGGGTTAGCTCCACCTTTTCATCCAAATATGGTCACTTCTGGCTTCAAGAATCAAACATGGCGACTTTGAAAATGCCAAACACAAGGCTTTAAAATGGAGGGCAACAACCCAGTGGGTGACGTCATGGTGGCTACATCCATTATTTTTTAACAGTTGTTTGGGCCCTTTGGTTCCCATAAAGGTTAATCTTAACGCTACAGCAGACAATGATATTTTAGATAGCAGCATGTGCTTCAAACATCAAACCTTTTCTTGTTTTACCATGACAATGACTCTGGCCTGCACAGACAGAGACCTGACATAATGCTATCCAGCACCTTTGTGATGACATGGATCTCTGTTATTTCTGCTGCAGTGTGACCAACTATCACACTGTGTTTCAGTCTGTGTACTTTTGGCCCTGTATGTCAGTGAGTTGATGCAGGTTGAAATAAATGAGAGAAATATCAAATTAGAACTGCAAATACTACATTATTTTCATTAGTGATTAATCTGCTGTTTATTTTCTCCATTAAACCATTTCAGCTTTGGTCTAGAAACTGTTGGAAAACAGATCAAACCCCGTCACAGTTCCCCACAGCCCAAGCTAACATCTTCAAATTGTTTGTTTTATTTGACCAGCAGTCTTAAACCAAATAAAGGCATTTTAACTACCACAGAGGACTAGGAAAGCCAACAAATATTATCACTTGAGGAGTTAGAGCAACATCCTTTTTGGCCCATTTTGCTTAAAACTTATCTGAAGTCACAAATGAATAACTTGAGACATATTTCAACCATAATCCAAGGTTACATCCTCCCCAAAGTATCACAAGTCACACTACAGTGTATTTATACGTCTACTGATAGTCGGTAAGAAGTTATTAAAACAACAAAAAGCAACAATTCATTTATGCCATATAATATTTATTAGCTATCGTGCACCATAGTGGCCTCTTTACTGAGAGAAAATTATTTTTACAAACTGCAAAATGTGCAAAACTCTCTGCATACGACAGCCCAAAGCTCTTCAGACGCAGTTAAAAACACGAGATGCCCCGCAGAGGTTGAAATGTTATGATGCTTTAATCAATTTGAGCTCCGTTAACGGCACAGCAGGTTCGTTGTACTCTGAATCTGCATCGCAGTCCCACGTGGATACTGTTCTTCCTTGCTGAGAGTTTGGGGATAATAAAATGCACACAGTCGGGGATTCCTGTGATTTAGACAAAGTGTATGTGAATATTAACCGAAGCTAACATTATCTCACTGACTTTGCACATACAGTGCACCACCCACTGTGATCTTTAAGTACAGATTCATTCCTGACAAACTCCTACATGTGTAAGTTATGGATGATTTAGTATAAGTGAAGAATAACTCCTCCAGAAACATAGAAAAGCAGGCTTGTTCTCAGAGGAGTGTACAGAGGAAAACAAAGATGTAAATGGACAGATGCATCCACTCAAATGCAAGAATAATCCAGGACCCATGTGCATTCTAATGCCGCTTTTGGCATAAAACCTCACTATGTAGCTGGAATCTTGGTGGTGTTCACATGTCTTAATTCAAAATGAAGGATTGCAGTGTCATCCGTGGCTTGAGAAAGATCTATGAGCGTTGGGCTTACAAGCACCTTTCAAAACCCTCCGGAGGAGCTGAAAAATGCGTGGTCGTCTGGCCAAAAGCAAAGCTATTTTTTCTGAGGTTCCTGAAAAGATGACATTTTGGAAAGGCATGATTTTCCCTCCTCAACAGTGCAATGCTGCAGTCTGCTTTTGTAGTGCAGCTGAACAGGGTTTGAGCTTGTTTGCATCACATTTATTTGACTCTACAGGTTTCTGATATGTATTTTTCAAGATAATAACCAGCAGGTGTGTTTGGGAAAATTCCCAGCTCCCGCACTGTTTTCTTTTCATGCACTGCCTCATTGTAATAGATGAATGATAGGCTTTATTCCCCCGGAAATACCTCAACATTAATGGAGTGCAATTGGCACACAGGAATAAGATAGCCTGCGAAAAAGTCTTTTAAAATGAGACATATTGGCTCAGACAGCAGGGGAGGTTGTGTCAAGTTTTACAATGAGCTTGTAATACACTTTCTATTGAAGGACTGATGTCCTGTACGTCCTTGCTGGACTGTTATTAAATCTCAGCAGAATCCCCTCTGCTGTTTCTGACCTACAAGTGCCGACTCCACTCGCTCCATCTGCTTCATTACAGCGAAATGAGCTGGTAGATATTAGCAGGTAGTGGAGTTTCATTGTTTTGGCAGGCCAGAGAGCTGCCTATTTATAAAGCAAGCAGCGGCCTTGCAGCTGAAGTGCATCTTTAGTTGGCACACGCTGATGTCAATCAAGGGTGATGTGCTGCAATGCTCAGTATGGACTCCAGCAAAACCATCCAGACGTGGATATGTTGCCAGTTGGTGCTGCTGCTCAGTGGTAGAGGTTGTATTTAGATCCTTTACTTAAGTAAAAGTACCAACTGGGGATGAGCAAGTACTCTGCGTGGGCGGGGTTTATCCATGAAGTGGGTGGGGTTTCAATCAAAAGTGGCTTGGGCCTAATCAGAAGTTATTTTAAGCTATTTTTTCTTTTTATTTAGGTATTTTTAAGCCTGAATTTTTTATGTATTAATTAGAAGCTGCAATATTTATTACCTATGAGAAAAGTGTTTACACAAAAGCCTCAGAATTGAGCTTCAGATCATTTTTAATCACAAGAGTAATAGATCAAACACAGCTACCAAAATCAGGATTTTCCTTCATCACAAGTACAGATTATGACATGTTTTACTCATATGATACTCTTCGGCTCAACCCTAGTACCAACACCACATTGTAAATGTATTTAAAATCCTACTTCACTAAAAGTACAAAAGTATCGTCAGCAAAATGTACTTTAAGTCCAAATGAAACAGCATTTCAAGAGTATCTGGGTTTAGTGTTGTGACGTGGATCCAAGTCAGTAACACAGAGAGGAATCTGATTTAATAGTTGAAAAGTGGGTGTACCCCAACAGTGAGGCCCTGACAGCGTAACACGGACTAGTTAGTAGCATCTTTCAGGGTGACAGAGACGTTACTTGCTGAAACAGTCCAATCCAAAATGCTTTGTGCCTAATCTGGACCTGTCACAGACCGCACTTCCCTAAAAGTGAAAATTTTTTAGCCAGCAGGCCAGTAACCATGGCGTTATGGGGAAATGTGACGTGGCATGCTAGCTAACTCAATCGAAACTCTGTGCGGCCACAAGTTGCAGATTAATTTATGGGGTGGATGTCACGATATTACTTGAAATTACTTGATACTAGCCTGTATAAGTACATATCGTATTTTCTTTTACAAGAAAAACCCTGATCGGATTTTGATATAAGACTGTTGTTGGTTCTCTTTTTTTCTGCATATATTGTTAAATAGGGGCACAACATGGCCAAGGATGTGTTCTGAAAGGGTTAAAAAGGCACTGACCATTCCATCTCCACTTTAAAATGAAATACATAAGAGTAATGGTTGAAGTTGGAGCTAGTTTTACCTACTTTACATTCAAATGATTTATGGTACTAGACAGAGGAAGTTCATTTTGGGACTTTCTTTATCTTTGCTATTGTAAACACATTTAATAACTTAACCTTGTTGGGCCTCAAACAGTTATTTAAATGAGAAGTTTAAATGAAAACTTTTTGTTTAATGGAAATGCTAACAACTTATACACATCTGAAATGTGACTTAAGGCTGCAACTAGACACGGCTTTGTTGTGACAACTCACAAGCCAAAAATGTAAAGAACTGTGGGTTGCATCTTTACCAAAGTGTTTTATTTTATAAGCTTATTGTACATTTTTCAATTATTAAAAAAACATTATTAATCTTATAGTGAAAACTACTAACTATAGATGCAAAATAAATGTAATGCACTAAAAGCAGCCTAGAATATTTGCCTCCAAAATATAGTGTAGAAGTATAAAGAAGCAAAATATGGATAAACTCAAGTACCTCAAAATTGTACTTTTACTTGAGTAGAAGTATTTTTACTTTTAGAAGTACTTTAAGTTATTTTTCACCACAGCTGCTGCTCACCTGAATGATTAACCTTGAGGGTATAAGGATTGATTCCCTGCACGCCTCCCTCTAAGTCCTTCATGCTCTGGTTTTACATCTGGGATTAAGTTATGCTCTCTACCCAACAGAGAGAAGGTGTCACATCATAAAGCTAACATCTCCCTCTTTTTTTTTTAAAGCAGCACGCGTCAGCCGATCCTCCTGAGCACCCTGCCGCGGCTCACAGAGTGCCGACATCCAGCACAGCTCCCCTCGCTGCGCTGTTGCAGGAACGTATCAGGATTTGGATGCACCACCAAATCCACCAGACAGATGGATTTACTATCTACACTGCATCCAATACTGCTGGCTCAGCAGAAAGCAGCGCTTTACTCAGGAGCTGGGTCACAGGGAAGGAGACGGATTGAATTTTGCTGTCGATATGTGGGCAAGCGAGTCGACCTGCAGTGCAGAAATGCAGTGATTTCCGGCTTTCGAAGCTTCGCTACAACCTTTAAAAATGACCATACAAGTGGCTGTACATGTTGTAGACCATTAACTGCAATTTGCATATATTTTACATTACTGCACACCATTTTTAAAGAGCGCCTCGGCTTTCAGATTGATTTCCTACCTTCCATTCCCCTCCACTGGTTTCTATTAATATCAATATGAAAATCACAAGACTTAAAATATGCTTGACACAGATCATCCATCACAATGACCATTTGTAATTTATGTTAAAGTTACAATACTGTCATGTGGTAATGCAGTGTGAGCTCATTTTAAAACTCTTCTGTGTGTCCACAGGCAAATGAGTAAACATTTTACCCATGTTTGTTTGTTAATTTTCTTATAGGTGTAATGTCCCAACAACATATGGAATAAGATCGAGAATAAGATTGAAAGTTGACAAAGTCTTCTCGCCACAGCATCCGCAAAGACGGTGTTCTGGAGCTTTCGACTGCATTAAACACGACGTAACTTTAATTTCCTGGATGGGCCCCTCCCACTCTGCTCTTTGTGTTTGCAGATGCTGGAAGGTGGAGCTGGGAAGGTTGTCTAGTCATACCTGCCCATCTGGGCGGGACTCCCAGAAGGCCTCTCTAGTCCGTCAGTTTGTTTGCTTTGCTGCACCATCCAACATGCACTGCACCATATTTTCACTCATCCACACACTTCCTGCATGACTGATTCCTGTCCTACTTTCACACCCCACCAGTTGTTTAACATGTTATTAGTTTAAGTTAAATAAATCTTTTTCTGATTGACATATCTGTGTGTGGCCTCCCTTTCTGTTGCCAGCCTTGAGCCAGGTGGCAACAATGCTTTGGTCACAGGGCCTTCAACTTTTCCCCCTCTAGTGTGTCAAAGTGGGGCTATTGTTGACACCTTTGTCGCTAAGATGACCACATCACTTTCGTTTTTTTCTCAGAGCCTAGCAACGGGGCTCTTTTTCTTTTGCCTGGTAGAGTTTCTCCAGTTACTTGGCTGTTCCATTGTCCCACATTTCTGCTGTGGGGGATAGTAACTGCAAAGAACCTACATTTGTGCTCTTTGTTAACAGAAGACAGCTACCGCTAGCTACCGGTGAAAATAAAAGCACTATTTTCTTCCAGTTTTGGTTGCGCAGAGGTTGAAACACGTCCTCTGTGCCATTAATTGAACCTTTCTGGTGGCACAGAACTGCATAGTGGCAGTGAGGCTTATAGGGAACCAATCTAAACGCCACAATGGTGTCATTACTTTATAACCACGACATTGTCCAATCAACATTTACTTTATCATGATTAGTTACAGCAAAAAAACATCTATTTGCACTTTAAGGACTTCTTGTCCATGTTGGATAAAAACTTGTTTGTCAGCAACTGAATGAACTTAATCTCAATTTGTTAGCCAACATGGACACTTGCTTAGAAAAACAGGCATTTGCACATCTACAGCTCCATAAGATCTTGTGATTTGACTGAGAGCTCCAGCAGTGAAATCGCTTTGTCAACAACATCGCCCATAATTGCATTGATTTTTTATCATCTGACTCAAACCTGAGATGTCAGAATGTCCTTAAATGCACCACCAAGGATTGATTGTAATCCGATGAGAATTAACTCTGACATTAAAACAGAGAGAGAAAAATAGTCACTGTGACCGATTTCAAGACAGTTTCGAGTCACAGCAGGTCCATTTTCATACTTAATCAGAATGAAGTGAAATTGATGGTTGCCTTTAAAATATTCTGGAGACAATCAAACCTGTGGTACGGTTTAGAAAATGGTCAGGAGTAATGTACAGTAACATATACACAGCTTGAATTTAATGGGCCATACCATGTATATGGTCCATTAAAGCTGTGGTCTACATATAAATAAATTCCCATTCCCACATTACTAGACGATTTATGACAAAGTAAAAGCTACAAACTTTGTGAAATATATGAATTCTTGAGTCAAACAAACCTGGTCGACTCTGTACGATGACTGCTGGCGTGGCAGGCTGAGAAAAGGTGGCACTCGAGTTGGTGAGAGGGAGGTGTGGGCGGGAAGGACCCTGTGGTGGGCTGGAAGAGGAGGCAGGGTGGGTTGGCCCACGCTCAGAGACACCGGCATGGGCTGGCTGATGTGTAAGGGCTGGTAGAGGGGCAGTCTGCGCAGGCTGTGAGAGTGGAAGTTGTGTGGGGGGAGAAGAGGCTCGGCACTCAGGAGAGATGGCTGAAAAGAGGAGGAGAGGAAGTTATTTTCAGGAGCTCTAACAGTTATGTGATATGGCAGCAGTACAGAGACTTTTGTTAGAGGTGTTACTAACAATGTTAACAATCTCTGTTGTATTCGGGCGCCCCAGTAAGTCATGACAGCGTGACATGGAGCCGGCATTTACAATACCAGCAAGCTGAGACCAAAGCAGTTACATTCAGCAGTAATTAAATTTTACACTTTGTCAAAATGTGAAAAAAAAGATCACTTCTAACTTTTTAAACACCTTTTCTTTTCTCTCACAACGCCTGATAATCTTGTATCCTCTGAAATTTTTATGCAGTGCTAAAACAACTGGCGATGAATCTTTGGTTGACCAACAGAAATCTAATGAGCAACTATCCTGAGCATTTGTTATTTATCTTTTATCAATCACAGATTTGCTGTTTTTTTTTCTCAAATGTGAGAAATTTCTGCTTTTCTCACTTCTATATTATTGGAAATTAAATATTACTTAAATATCTTTTGGTTTTAGACTGTTGGTCAGCCAAAACAAGCAGCAATATGAAGCACCTCGCTAGGGTTGCATTGTTTTGGTGTGGGTCATGTATCTGTGTCAATGTGTGTAGGTTATCAGTGGTTCTCAACCAGGGGTTCAGGGACCCCAAAAACATGTAGTTTATATTGACGGTTTAATTCACTAAAGAAGTGAGCACAATGTGGATTATAACAGTGGTTCTCAAATGGTGTGCCACTGCACGATGCAAATCCAGGTGTGCTGTAGGATTTAATGATAACCACACATTATTATTGTTATTGCATTATTCAACTGGGCCTATACAAAAACTTATGAATGAATTTTTAATTGACTGTATCAGTATGTTGTGTGCAAACATTTCCTAATAAAGAGGCAAACTCTAGCTAAAAAAAATTTATTTAATTTAATTCAACTTAATTAAACAAACCTTCACAGAGAACCTACGTGTCGGGGGAATTATAAGTGTGTGACACATCACATTATCTCACATTACACATTATTTCCTGTTTAAATGGATGTGTTACTGGTGTTTTTATGTAATTTTATAACATTTAAAATGAATTCTTGAATCACTTTGTTAATAAATATTTCACAACTAATCGTTGGTTGTCAATTGATATTTGATATTGGTAAATAAAAGCAAACATTTATGACATGATAAGAGTGATAACAAAAGTTACAGAGGCTATTGTGCACAGATATAATTACAGGTGTACTGGCTTGTCCTTTGGTGTGCCTTTGGCAAGAAAAGTTTGGAAACCACTGAGTTACAGTCCGAAGAGTGACTATCCTGATCACTGGTTTCACTTCCTCCATGGTTCACTCCTCAATTGTAGTAGACAACTAGAGAATTCTGGTCTTCATCTAACAAGCAAAATATCTTCAGATGGAGGTCCATGACCTTATGTGTATAAATTTAGGGGCCCCTGACACAAAAAAAGGTTGGAACCACAGATGTGTATTACTTGTGTATTACAATCATGGCTGCTTGTTGATTGGTGTTGCATCGTGCTGCTGCCACCTCTGATTCCTTTCTGTTTGGATCTAGTTATTAAAGGTGTACCAAATAGTGTGACGCTTCAGAGCTTCATTCATCAAGTTGACATTTGAATTCTAAATCAACATTTGAGTAGGGATATCCGATAAGCCAATATATAACAACTAATTTGACCGATAACCAATATTGATATGCCCACTTTTTTTCCCCCACCTGATTTTAATCTAATCTAATTTTAATCTTGTATACTTTATTAATCCCACAAGGGGAAATTCAATGTTTTCACTCTGTTGTCATTTACATACACACGCAGGCCCGAAATACACACACACATGCACTAACAGGCCCTATACATGCATTAAATGGAGAGGTGTCAGTATGTGATATTTATTCATTGTGCAAATTAAGAAAGCATGTTGGCGTGCCGATATTATCATGCATCCCTATGTTTGAATGCTGCACAGCTTTTTCTGTTTAAACCTGGTATTTCTGCACAGCTGTAGAAAAAGTTTAGGCTACAGTAATATTATTATTATTATACCATTTGTAGGAATGGAATCCAGCTGTGGCAGCGTAGCTTTGTTTCTGACTTGTGTGATCCACACATTTCAACACTGTCATTAAGGTTACAGCCCTCATCTTTTGCACAACCAGCGAGTATTGGTCACACCTAAAGTCTGCACCAAACAGGTCAGATTTCAAAACAATTTAATTTAAAATGCTCTGATTCTTTTTATTGGCATTTCTCTTAATTGTATTATAATGCTGCTATAAGCCTGAGGGTGTGATTATTATTTCATCACTGTATTTTGCCCTTATTGAATTAGCCTGCTGCCTACATGAATTTATGCTGACGAAGGTGATGAGTTATTTTCATTAAAAAGTGGATTTAAGTTAAAAAATCTCATCTTGAATCACTTTATTCAAGTTTAGGATTTTGCTCTTTTTTTTTCAGGTTGATGACATCATTAAATATGATGACAAACACTTAAAAGCGTCATATGAAAACCTCAATAGAAGCTTCACATGAAGAAAAAAAGGTCACTCGGTGCAGCCCTCTCGTTGTCCTCTGGCCTA
>JAPZEB010000003.1:19519928-19537418 GCA_029783705.1 Chaetodon striatus | reverse complement strand
TCTGAAATACTCAGACCAGCCTGTCTGACACCAACAACCATGCCACGTTCAAAGTTACCTTTCTTCCACATTCTGATGCTCGGTTTGAACTTCAGCAGGTCGTCATGACCGTGGCTACATGCCTAAATGCATTGAGCTGCTACCACTTGATTGGCTGGTTAGCTTTCTGTGTTAACAAGCAGTTGAACAGGTGTACCTAATAAAGTGGCTGGTGAGTGCATGTATCATCTTAGTTCAATTTGCTGATGAGTAAGAGTGCACTTGAGGCTGATGGAAATGTCATTAGTTTTACAAGTATTTGGTAATGTACCGAAGACTGTACAAAATAATGGACAAAGCCACTGTGACGTCACATATTGGTTTGTGGCCTGCCATTCAGAAGGTTTGAGTTTGGCATTTTAGGCGTTATCATCTTGGTTTTTTGGAGTCAGAAAAGTCCATTTTTGAATGAAAGGTTAGAGCTGTGGAGTGGGTCGACTGACTGATAGACTGTGGTGGTGCCTCGCAGACAGCCTGTCACTCAAAGTGGCCCCACAGTTTACTATGCATAACTTAAAGCCTAAATAAAATGTTAACTGGTGAGTTTTATAAAAATTCACCCCCCGTACAGTTGCCATAAAGGGGGACAGTAGCTTTAGAGACCAAACCGTTCGATGTACAAGTACGTAAATATGTTTTTTTTTACTGTAAAGTTGGCCATTTTAACAAGGGGGTCTGTGGGGATTGACTGGCCTTAGAAGCCTAAGGTTAAAGAACTGTAGTTTTTGGCACTACAGTGTTGGCTGGTGTTCAGCCCCAGAGGTTGCTCATTGGAATAAGACAACGTATGGTAGAAATTTAAAATCTGACCTGATGATAGCGCTTTATTAAGTGTCATAGAAAAGTTAGTTCAGTTCATCCTGTGACGAACGTAAATGTGTGTTCAAAATTTCATGCCATTCATGTAATAGTTGCGGAAACATTTCACACTGAGCCAAAAAAAGTGGAAAAGCCTGGGGAGCCCTAGATTAGGACAATTTTAGAAGAGTGTGTTCCCTTCCCACAATTTCAACTACTGTCATTGAGCTAAATCCCTTTGTCGCTCTTTTTGGAGTTCCCCTGGAGGAAATGTGACTACCGGTCATGGGTCATGGCACCATTGCTTTTGCCTCTCTTTCAGCATGTCGTGTAATTACACACAAGTGGAAGAATGTTGCCCGATCCAAAGAATCCCAGTGGCTTAAGGACATGTTGTCATGCTTAAAAGTGGAGAAGATACAGTGCAAGGATCGGAGAAAAAGATTTGGGTCTATTTGTCACCCTTTTGCTCGACTCTTCACAGTAGTTTCTGAGTAATGCAGTATTTACCTCTGTAGTCACTCTGTTCCAGGATGTTTGGTCGCCGAGATGTGATCATAATTTCTTTTGTATCTTTTTTTTCGGCCTTGACTAATTTTGTTCACGACCTATTCATTTGCGCAATGTGTCGATATGTCACACTGTTCCTCCTGTCATGTGGTGGGGCTTGAAAAAGCTTTTATTATATCACCTATTAGTATGTGTCTCTATTTTTTATGTATTTATTTGTGTAGGTAGGTATATTATACGTGCTTCTGTGCATTTATCCTCCCTCTGACTCCCACAGTGCCCGGTTCTAAATACAAATATATACTATTGTGATTAAAGCTAACACACTGGTATTATTATAATTTTTGTATACACTCCTATTTTAATATATAAAAAGCAACCAGCAGGTGATGACATGGGAAGGGGAGGGTGGATTGTTACACTCGAAAAACTTTTTTTTGGGGTCAGTGGATGACCCTTAAGAGAATCTTTTCAGCAATTAAAAAAAATATGATTGTTTCATTGAAGCATTTTAGTCAGTTGACAACATATTTTAAGAAGTTGATCAAAATTTTAACAAATTTTTTGACATTTTTGATAAGGGTGAAATTAAATAAATAAGTTATGATATCTTAACTAAAATAGTTTGACTACTAAATTTCAACACAACTTTTGGATAAATTAAGTTGGTTCAACATAAGTTTTCGAGGTCAAAGCAAATCATGTTGGTTGTACTGAACTAATTGAATTTGTCAGATTATAAAAGACTCACAGAATTTACTTCATAATGCTGAAGTTGGAACTACTTAAAAATAACTACTTGTATACAAATTGTTGCCTAATTTTTTTTTAAGTTGAACCAATGGATTCTTTTTTTGAGTGTATGAACCTGTACTTCCTGGTTCGAACCCGAGCCCCTCTGTACGGAGTTTGCATGTTTTCCATGTGTCAGCGTGGGTTTTCTCCGGGTGCTCCGGCTTCCTCCCACAGTCCAGAAACATGCAGATTTAGGTTTATTAATGACTCTTAATTGTCCATAGGTATGAATGTGAGCGTGAACGGTTGTCTGTCTCTATGTGTCAGGCCTGTGATAGTCTGGCGACCTGTCCAGGGTGTACCTCCCCTCTCACCCAATGTCCGCTGGCATTGGCTCCAGCCCCCCTGCGACCCCTAACAGGATAAGCAGTAACGGAAAATGAATGAATGAATGTACTGTATATAGAAATTGAAAATGTAATTTAAAAAAAATGGAAAGAAAAGTCAGTGGAGCGCCGAAGTAAGACAGATTTTTCCACAGAGAACAATAAATGCCATCACCGAATTTTGTGCCAATCCATCAAACAGATGCGCGGATGGCTCGTGGTACTAAATACGATGTCAGGGGATCACTAAAGTGTCTTTAAAGGTCTTTAATATCTACACCAAATTTCATGGCAATCCATCCAACAGCTGTTAAGATATTTCCCTGAAAAACCAAAATGCCAAGTCAGTGGATCAACAAAGTCATCAGGATACAGCCACACATCTGATTCTTCAGTCTGAAAAGACATGGTGGACAGACTGACCACCTGACTAAGAGTCCACTGCTAGTGTGACTAAAAAGTCACATTAATGAGAGAGCAGACTAAAAACTTCCAATACAAACACTCCAGCAAGCAGCAGACCGATATCAAACAAACAGGCTGATCGGCTGGGCCTACTTAAATATTGACCAACCAAAGCAAAGATAGCTCCTTAATGAGTCAAAATCCCTCTTTGCTTCGTTAGAAGTCACACAGAGAGCAGCTCGCCCACTTTTAAATCATTCTGCTGAGAGTTTTCAAAGGTCCAAATGATGACACTTTTCCCAGAGTACGATTGTGATCACACAGAAGAGAAAGACACAAAGACAACAAATAGTCATTTCTACCATGTTGTTTTCAGAGATTAAAGCCCTAGAACGGCCCTGCAGATACAAATGTACCAATGACTCAAACTATGACTGTTCAGGCCCAAAACTTACAAGCTGCAGTGATGAGTGTTATAACTTGTGTCCACTTTATATTTGACATTCAGTTCAGACCCAAATGAAAACCTGCCTTTTTGCCATTCAATCACCGAGAGCGGTACACTCATTCAGAGAACATTCTCCGTCTGCGTCCCTCACCTCGGGCTTCGCAGCTCTGTGTGTGATGTGCAGCCTGAGGCGAGTGAAGTCATCACATCAGTAAAGCAAACTGCAGAGGGAGAGACGAGGCTCTCTGCACTAGAAAGCAGACCTGAACAATAAATCGCGGTACAATGATACAGTTAGGGGGGGCTGTCTGTCTCACACACTCTCTAAAATTAACAAAATCACAGGCATTCAAGGGAAAACACAGATGCATGATAATAAATTACATTGTCCTGTTTGAGCTACATCACTGACCATATGATCTCCTTCATGACTGCTTGACTTGTTCTCTGTGAAGACTGTATGCCCCATGAAAGGTAACAAATGAGTGTTGACAGAAAGTAATAAGAGAAAATGATAGCAAGTGACTGTGAGGTCATGTGATTTTCCTCCTTGGGGAAAAGAAGGCTTCTGATGGTCATGGAAAAAAGACAACATCCCGCTAAAAGGAGACAATTTGATAATGCTAATGTACCTATACTGGATTTCACCACTCTCCTGATCACTTTACAGCACACAGTGAGAGGTGACTGTGTTACTGTATAAAATAAACGCCTCAAGGTAAATGTAGGTATCCATAGCACGGGATTGTGCATCAGCTGTCAGACATTTTTCTAGCGTTTGAGTCTTAAGAACTCACAGATCACTGGAGTCCATTTCTTTCCTCTGGGTATGCCTCCTCCCTCTGACATATCTTCTTTACATCTCCAAAGGGTTTTATTTTCTTTTATAGCGCGCCGATGGTAACCTTATCTTTTATGCTTCCAGATATTTCTTCTCTTTTTTTTACCACCCATTGCTTTTTACTGGCACTGCTTTTTACTATCATAGAGTCTTAAAAAGACTTGATAACAAAATTTGGGTAAAAATGCAAGGCTGCAGGTGCAAAACAAAGATTAAAAACACTGTCAAGCCCTAAATCTTTTTATACCTTTAACGAAAGCACACGTCTGGTAGCTGTGAAACACTGCAATTTGAACCGAAGCTAAATCAATGTTATTATTTCTCTCAGTTGTGAACTAAACGGTTACCACCACAGCAAACAGCAGTGAGGTACAGCAGAGCTGTTAAAGAATGAACTGTTTCATAGCTGCTGGCCTACACGTCCGGAATATTTAACGCCATAAAACGATTCCCACACTAAACATATTTTTCCTCATAACCGTACAAAGAGCATGATGTCATATTCCCCACGCGCCCTTTAAAGGGAATAGTTTGTCAAATCAGTGAGAGGGAAAATGCGCTCATCTAAAGTACAGTTAGAGCGAACCCTGCACATGAATCCAGGCCAATCGTCTAGCTTCTCTCTGGGCATGGTCAGATGCTGTAAGGCAGGCTCAACTTGTCCATCTCTGTGCAAAATTAGCCGTTGGCGTTTGTATCCTCCCCACATATTGCACCACCGAGGCTGTTTGTGGTAATTAACGCTCCAAGCTTTCACAGCTAAACATTAGACCGTTATGAATGTGAGATGTGTGGCTCAAGGAGTGTATGAATTCTTTATTACCCTCACAAAGCAGCACAGAATATTTCTGGGCGGCGGATGACGATGGTATGAACTCAAAACGCCTGGAGGCAACATCACCACCACTAACAAGCAGTGAACCATAAGCTCTTTTTATGGTAAGCTGTTAGAAAAATACGCTGTTCATAGCAGAGTGCTGAACATATGCATGATAAATCTATTGAAGTAACAATGCAAACAGTTACAAGTCTAAGAAGATCTTGTGCTGATTATCTTTAATCACCAAGGAAGAGCATAATTCCATCCTCAACCTCCTCTTGGCTACAGGATTCAATGTCTTTTCTGCATTTAGAAGACTAGAATGTCTGCCTTGCGGTTGTATGCGCATGAACCATTTAACTTGCAGTTACAGTTAATATTCATATCTGTCCGGACTTAAATGTCGCCATGACCACTGACAATGCTTCAATATGGATGTTGCTGTGAATAAACTACAAATTCTAAAACATGGATGCTTTATGCACATCTTCAACTCTGCAGCACAGAAGATCTATACAATAACCACAGCTTCAAGATTACTGTTACTGTTTTAGTGCCGACAAAATGTTTCCCCCTCTGTTCCTGAGAAATGACAATGAATAATGGCCAGAGAAGTGTTTTTGTAGAAATTTATGATGTCACAGTCGACTTGGCCTTTGACTTTTTGGATTAAATGTCATCACCGTGAACAGTTGTGTCAATATTTATCATAATAAGCGTATGATTTCTATAATTATGGCCAAAAACATGTTTTGCAAGGTCACAGTAACCTTGACCTGTGACCACCAAAATCTAAACACTTTGTAATCACTCACATTGTTGAGTCTGAGTGGATGTTTGTGCCGAATTTTAGGAAACTCCCTCAAGGTTTTCTTAAGCTACAGTATTGTGTTAAAGAGAATGAGGAGGACAAGGTGACAGTAACCCTTGACCAAAATCTAATCACTTCATAGTTAAATCTGAGTAGACATTTGTGCCAAATTTTAAGAAATTCCCTCAAGGTTTTCTTAAGATATTGTGTTAAGAAACATGAAACTGACAAGGTTACAGTGACCTTTGACCCTTGACCACCAAAATTAAATTGCTTTATTGTTGAGTCTGAGTAGACGTTTGTGCCAAATTTTAAGAAATACCCTCAAGATTTTCTTAAGATATTGTGTTAACAAGAATGAAACTGACAAGGTTACAGTGACCTTTGACCAAAAAATTTTATCAGTCAATTTTATGAGTCCAAGTAGACATTTGTAACAAATCTAGAGAAATTCCCTCAAGGTGTTCTTGAGATATCACGCTCATGAGAATGGTCGATATGGACGTATGGACAACCTTAAAACATAATGCACCTGGCTACAGCTGTTGCCGGCACAGAGGCATAAAAATAAATGTACTTTAAGAGGTCCTACCAATGTTCTATAAGAGATGGTTATCTGTAATTGCTTTTGTTGAGTCACTTACTCAGACTATGGCAGAACTCAGACTAATAATTGGCAAATCAGGTAGTCTATTTTTACTGCCAACGATTGTGTTGGGTATAGTACTGAGTGACAGTCAAACAATATGAAATCATTCTTACAGCATTTATTCATTAATTTATTTATATTTTTGGTCGACTTTTTATTTTTGATTTTATTATTTTAATTTTAATGATTTTTTTTCCTTAATGGGGAGCCACACAGCTGTGGGGTTTTAATATGAAAGAAGATAATATCAGCACAAGCTGTCTGCTTCCACATTACTGTCCATTAAGAAAAATAAGTGTGCAATTGTAGTCCTCTATATTACATCATTAGTTCTCTCTGGAAAAATACAATTAATAATTGATCATGTACAGTCAATGTGGATCATCTACCACTAAAAGGAATTGCTGCTTTTTCAAAATATTCTAAATGACATCAAAGTTTACAGCATACCAACCTCAATAAATAGCCAGTTATCAAGGCTTCCTAAAAAACTGTTTTGTTCTGTGGCAGTAAAACTTGAAATACACATCTCATGGTGTTTATGTACTGGAAATAATAATAAAAACTCACACATTTTGCCTGAATAATTGAACTGAATTAATAAATCTCCTAAAATTAATCACTACAAATTAAATACTGAAAAATATCATACAGTAAATTGGATCTTTTGCTGAGTTTGCTCAAAGGTTGATGATTTGCATGCTTGCCAAACAGAATACAAAAAGCCATTTTACCTCCTGTAATGTTATCCTGCATAGTGAAGCTGATGTATGGATAACAAGTGTGTGCAGTGGCATCAAATCTTCATTAAAAGTTGGCGAGACAGAAGTATTCTAAACAACCTCTAGAAATAGTTTTTGTATGCCTGCCCACTACTGAGATGAACTGTATTTTGCTGCTTCAATATTCCCATCCATAACAAGCTACACACCGGAACTAATGAGTGACTAGGGATCTTCAAGGGAGGTGGCCTATTATTATTCATTGAAAAAGAGTAAACAAATGCATAAATGTTAATGTCAGAGGGTTCCTATCTGTCCAATTAATCTATGGTGGCTCCCCTGGGCAGCCTCATTGTTCAGCCATACTTTTTTGTGTCTTCAGGGGAAATATGCAATTAAGAGCTGAGCAGAAAAAAAATATCAAAGATGTTTTTGTCTTTCATTTTTCTTGCCTTCCTTCTTTACGAGTGCAGTGCCCGTTCAAAACATGCCTCTTCAGAATGGGACGATTGCTTGGTCAGTGATATTGCTGCTTGCAGCTTTCTGAAGAAGCTCTCACACAAACAACTTCACAATCCACACTGTGCTTCCTTGGGTCCCGAGCGATACACCTGCCATGACATAGCTGCTTAACACACCCAAGTCGCAGCTACTCGGGGTCAGAGACACCAGTAAAATGCATTGTGGTCCACAGGAATAAAATGCCAGGGGCAGACATTACCATTATGCAAGGTAGGCAATTGCCTGGGGCCCCAAACTAAAAGGGTCCCATAAAAAATATTGAATTATGTGGCTATTCAAGCTCATTGTACCCTAAAATAACTTACAAACTGTCCCCAGAGCACTTAAAAAATATGCAACTCAACTCTATATGACACCAGAGGTAACATTGTACGACTACATTTACCTGGCAGAGACGTGTTACCGTTTACAGTGCAGATTCAAGTCCATTCACAAAATATAAAAATTACAATATGATGCATTATTTTTCATTAAACTATCCTGAATTATATTAGAATTTAAACCTCCACCTTGAACTGATGTTGAAGTATTTCACCACTGGAAATATGGTCTTTTCATGACACAAGGCTGTCCTTGGTTAAAAACACTTTTGCAATTGGTGCTACATGACCAGAGAAAACGGAGACATGGGACTGTGGCATGTGATTTTGCCCAAGTAGTAGAAAACCTACATGTACCAGAATGATAGCGCCACGTCGAACCAATAAACACTGCCACTGGTCCCTCTGCAAACTTGTTCGTTTGACACAATGCTGGCCAGCTGGTACCAAGCGATTACAGTTAAACAGTAAGCTAAAACATTTTAATGAAAACATCTGAGGGGAGAAACAGGCAGCACAGTACCAGAATCTTGGTTTATATTTGATCATCGCTGCCTAGTTTTACTGTCCTGTACTATGCAGAAAACAGTATGGTGCCCCCTTCCTGTTGACTGTTCACAAACTCTTGTAATTACAGCTAAACAGTGCACTAAAATATGTTCCTAAAAAACATTTTAGGTGAAAAAATTGGCAGTACAGTAACAGAGTCTTGGTTTATATTTGATAAGCACTGCCTAATTTTAATGTTTGAATGGAGTTTGGTCTGGGTTTGACAGAAAGAGAGAGGGGCGGGTCCGTCTCTTCATCCACTTCTATACTCTTTGTGTCCGTAGTGGCAGCATATAATGGCGGACAATATGAAAATGCTGAATTACAGCCTTTACTTCAAGCAATAGCCTGAGAGTGTGTGAAATGCATCGTCTAGCAAAGTTTAGCTGGGAGGGGAGCATGGAGATCTAGGCACTGGTTAGACGGACGTAAATTTACAATAGTTCATTTACACGTACTACACACATTATGATGACACACAGCTGGTTGAAAGTACACTTTTAAGTACATCTAAGTACATTATACTGATAATGCCCCTCCTTTACTCTTCACTTTAAGACAAAATATCAATGCAGGACTCATATAATGCAGTATGAATAGATTTACTTTTAACAGGTAATACTTTTAACTCGGGGAAAAAAAAAAAGTTTTGAGTACTTCTTGTTCCATGGCCTATGCCAACTTGCCCAACATATGTAGGACTCCCAAATTACTAAATCTGCCACTGTAAAATACACCCAAGTTGTGGGTGCTCACAGTCAGAAAACCTGTACACTAAGCAGAGTAGGTGTATTAGTCACTTGCTTTGACGTAACCACCGCAGTTGTAAGGTAGACCATGGATTCAATTAATTTAGCTTTTTTTCCATTAGTTAGTTATTAGTGTTATAAGTCAGATTGATAAACTTACACAATTTGTATATGTTAGTATATCCAGTATCCAGCAACAAAAGTGAAGTGCAGTGTCAGAGAGCTGCAGCATGTAAAGGCCCGCTGTGGATGACATGCCCTAAAGCCCCACCCCCACTGCTGTAGAGAGCCACAGAGCATTGTTTGTTGTTGTTTTTTTTTTTATTCAAAGTTCATTAATATTTACATGTGTCCAATCTCTAAATTCAACTATACAGGTCATTGGGTCTCCAGCAATACACCTGCCAAGTGTGTAGTAGATCTGATAAATTGTTCTTGAGATGCAAAGAACAGAAAGACAGAGAGGCAGAGAGACAGAGTTCTTGCTTTATAGTTTGATTTTTTCTTACTCTGTCATTTTTCTTCCTGCAAAAAAAAAATAGAAATAACTGGTGCATATCAATATGAATCATCTCCCACATCCATGACATCTTTTCTGAAACCCTAAAAGTTGACAAAACAGACAACTTTAAACTTCAAGCTGTAAGGAGCACTTAAAACAGCTCTAATATAACACGCCATCGCTCCACTGACTGCACACATCCCAGAACATCAGCTCTACGGTGCCAGACCGCGTGAAGCATTCTTCCCCTCCTCTTAAAAAATGTCTCACGTCATTAAACCCAGTCTTTACACTTTCATGGATGCTGCGCTGATTCTCCAATAAGATAATAGCATACAATCTGTCATTCTCCACCCCATTACCTTGCAAACATGGTGGAGATGGAAACTTTCACTTGGCACTGATGTATCATTTTAACATGAGGATCGGGGTGAGCAATCTGACACTGATGCTGATGCGGTATAACCTGAGTCGTCATGGCTGCTGGGTATTGAGCGGGAGATGTCAATTACTGAACAGGGCTATGGGTGGTAAAACAAGAAACAGCTTTAAGTTAATCAGAGATCTGATTTTGGGTTTCTAGCTTTAAGACACCTGACATTTCTCTGATAGCTATGGCCAGTGTGAGCGGTCTGAAATACAATTCTGCACTACATTTATTTACTCGCTGACCACAGTCATAAAGCCAGTGGCCTCTCAATAAGGTCTGTAAAAGGATTACATAAAATGTCACTGACCTTCAAGAGTTGAAACTCAGACAATATGTGCTGCACAGGTCACTGCGCAGTATAGCCTGAGAATGAGAGGTTAACTTAAAGGATAACTCCAGCTCGGCTCTTGGATTTGGCAATCATTCCTACCTGTGATAATAACATGAACTCATAACCAAGTAAAAGAAAACGCTTTAAAGACACAGAGATAAATTGTGAGATTAAAATCAAACTGTTTATTGTGAACCATCTCAGTTTACACACTGAATTCTGGTTCAGCTTTAGCCTCTGTACTTGTCCTAATTGTGCATTCACACAGTTTTTCAGTGCAATTAGGAATTATAACGTTCCAGCTGTGCTTACTTTCAGTTTTACCTCCAAATAAAGCGATTCAGATGCTTGTTTACAGCCGTCTGATCATTTGCCTGCTCTTGTTTTTCTCATTGTCAGACTTCATTGAAGTAATGTCACCATGTTCCCTGATTTTAGCAATTACTTTAGTGAATAAAACATTATCATAGCTGAGAAAAATATGACAAAACTGCAAAAATAAAATCCCTGCTGTAAATATTATCCTTGAGACTACTTGAGGAAGCATTTGACTGCTGGAGAAATGGTCTTTTCTTAAAGCTGGGCTGTCATGCAGCAGAAGGACACACGTACTCTTGGATTGGTAGAAAAAGAATAGCAATAAACATGAAAACAGTCTGCACACTGTAGCTCCCTTAAGTGCAATTTATTGACAGATCAACAAGTGACGTTTCGAACTGAATGCTCCTCTTCAGACTGAGGGAAGAGGATTCAGCTCGAAACGTCACTTGTGGATGTGCCAATAAATTGCACTTAAGGGAGCTACAGTGTGCAGACTGTTTTCATGTTAGATTTAATCTGCACTGCCTAGTTTTACAGTTTGTTCTCAGTTTTTTCAGCCTCCATTTTTACAATGCAGGAAACAGTATGGCACCCACTTTGTGTCTACAGTTCTCGCATTACAGCCAAACAGTGCACTTAAACAGTGGTTCCAAACTGGTTCAGCTACGGGTCCAGATTTCTCCTTAGTCATCAGTTCAAGGTCCATGCAGTGTAATATTCAGCGTCTTACTGTACTTGTGCTTGGCCATGTCATCGAGCTACTTTGCCCCCTCTGTCAAGTAGCTGTACATTAGCCACTCACTCTACAGCAAGAAACAGCACTCCAAAATAAAAGCTGTGTGCCAGAAATCCACCGTACTTCTACTGTTATTAACATGTCGGGCAGGAAATCCAAAGTGTGGGATCATTTTGAGAAGGTGAAGGATGAAGTCAAGGTGATATGTAAACTCATCTTCATCGGTCGACTTATCATCTGAAACATGGAAGTAGCTACATGCCCATTAGCCGACAGCATCATTAACATTAAAATATAGGCCTATATTAATGAAGGTTCATTAGTACGGTTTGTATTTCTCTGTAATGTAGCACAGTGTCAACAATGTTACTGAGACTATTCTTTCTCACACCTTCAACTCAAACCACCAAAATATATAATTCAATGATTAAATTAATATCATAAACATGCGGGTGACTAGTCGACCAATGGCCCTGAATGACGACTCTTGGTAGACTAGGGAAATTCTTAGTCAGGAGCAGCCCTAAATACCACTAAGTGGACATGGGCCCTTAAAAAAAGACAGTGACACTGTGTTGATGTTCTCTTACCAGGTTGACTGTGTCAAACACTTGAACTTCTCCTATCGTAGCGCTGCCTGGGTAGGCCAGATAACAGTTATCATTGCTGATGGACAGGGCGCACAGTCCTGGACAAACATGAGCACAAATACAAACTCATCAACAAAGGCAGAAAGATACACCAGACTCCAACAAAGCCACCTTCATCTGAACTCGACAATAAGTGAAACTGAAAGAGTGACTCAAGCACATAGTGAGACTACAGTCATCTGAATGTGTAAAGTGGTTCTGACAGCATGAGTGGGCTCGTGTTCAGTGGGTGTATTAAGCAGACAAACATCACAGGAGTAACTCAGACCGCAGTGACAGTTTTCAGCCTTTAGGGCAACAACAAACAAAATGGAGCTAATTATGAACTAAAAATACTTAACTTGTAAAAATGAAAGAGAATCCAAAAGCACCCAAAAACCAGACAAATGCTACGTCTCTGGTTTCAGTTTGAGCACACAGTATACTGAAAAAGGAAAAATCCTCTTCCTCCCCCTGTGAGCACTTTACTATACTTATATACACACCATACTTTACATATACATATAGTGTTGCTCAACATTTTTCAGACTCACCTGACGGGTTGGGTGGAGTTTCTCTGATAGTGTGCAGCACTTTCATGTCTCGGATGTTGTGAATGTAAAGCGACTCCTCCAGACACACGATCAGCCTCTGCAGACGAACCACAAAACATCAATAACATAACCACTGAATGCTGATCAGACATATTGCTGTGCTGATATACTGGCCAGCTACAGTACAGGGCCGGGTACTGAATTCTGATTTCTCCTTAGTCATTTGTTCAAGGTCCACACAGTTTAATATATTCAACGTCACTGTTGCATTTTTCCATGTCCTCTAGCTAATTTGCTGTCTCTGTCAAGTAGCTGTCTGTTAGTCACTCACTCTACAGCAGGAAACAGCACTTCAAAATAGAAGCTCTGCACTTAAAAATAAAGTGTGCTTTTTACAAACTTGACACATTTGTGAGTCACTTGTGGTCCATTCAGAATAGACCTGCGACCCACTAGTTGAGAACCACTGTTTTATGGCACTGACCAAATTGTTTCAATACTACAAAGTACTGAAAAATGCTGTGTCATTCTGACCCAGATTTTGATACCTAAGGAGTAAATCTCGTCAGCATCAGTGAGCCAGTAAGCATCCAGCATGCCTGTACCAAGATTTAACAATGCGGGTGATTGGCTGTCTAACGTTACATATCGTAGAGGCAGGCAGGAGAAACTTTATGTTACGCCCAGACACAGGAACTATGTGTGTGTGTGTTGCTGTATTTTGCAAAACTTGACTACAGGTGTGACAAATATCTAAGAGGAGATCAAACGTGTGACTCTGTTTTCTCAGGCTTGGTGCCAGTAGTGCGCATACAATATATGAAAAAGGACTTTATTGTCAAGACCAGCAACAGGATGAATTCAATGACACATGCACGGCAAAGTTGCTCCATGGTCGTCAGCTAGAAGAAGGACAGAACACAGACATCGTCCTCTCAGCATCAAGTCCACCTGACGTTACAGAGCCTCCCTCAAAATCTCCACCACCGGATTCCCCTCATCCCAGATTACTGAGGACAGAGCTATGATGTCTTGGATTTTATTAGGTATTGTTTAGCAAATTCTGCCACCTTGTACATGGTTGTTTACTAAAGTTGTTGTTACAATAATAGGTGTGGTGACTTAACCTGAAAGCCGTGTTGATATTATGTTGACAGACAACTTCAAGTTGCGGTAAAATGTTATTTTTTTTATGTTGTAAAACAGCTTTAAGTGGTAAAAAGCCAACATGTTGAAACAGAGAACTTAACTAAGATGAAAAATGTTAACAAAATTATGGTTAATAGAGTCTATGAAACTGCTTTGAGAGTGTAAAAATGCCGAGGAACTAATGAATTATACTTCACATTTTAGTGTTTCCCACAGGAATATATTCTATGTGTGGCAGTAGCTTTTGTCTTTGTGTGTTATGTGCGTCCATTTGTGATCTTGTGAGTTCATGAATGTAGCGCAGGTGGAGTTTTACTTATTTATTCAGCAACAGTTTGTTGAGTTTGAGTTGTTGGATGGAAAATTTAGGAACAAATTCTCTGATCATCACACTTAGGACTTCCTCTCTATCAGCTTGTATTTGAACTGATCAAAGCCGATCAGATCAGATCGATGGATTAGAGGAGCAGCTGTTACTTTCTGTTGTTGGCAACACCCAGAGCTGGACCGTGGAGTACGCTTTTTCCTGGGGACTGTACTCTGTTTCATCTGAAGTACTCTGGAAAAATAATAGACAATGCTAAAGCTGTATGAATTAATGAATAATTAAGCTTCACTTTCACTGTGCTTGGCACTCTGCTGCTCCATCTGTGCCCAGAGTCACTATGCCAAGAATGAGAGAGAAATGCAGCTCCAAAAATATCTACATGTGGCGGCAAATGCTGATGTATGCTGATATTGTGGCGGTGTGCTACACATAAATTAATGAGGGAAACCCTGTTTTTTAAATGTAATGTGTAATTTTCTTTTGGTTAAAACAGATTTTAGAAAATTGCTATTAAGAAAGTATAGTTCAGCGACCAGTATCACAGTCAGGGTGTTAGTACCGGTATCAAACATTGCTGTATGATACCCAGCTGTAGCCAGGTATGACATTTGCATGAGATAAATACACCATCTGTTCTTTGATGAATGTGTGACTATTTCAAGAGAAAATGTGTGAGACACAACGTCTGACAGACAGGTCTTTCTTTGCCCTAGTCCTCCTACCTGTCTGTTGAGTTTGACAGCCAGTATGGTGTTGGAATAGGAGTAGTTGCAGATCTCGGTTCCCTTCTTGAAGTGACAGACTTTGAGCTTCCTGGGGGCCTTCAGGCTGACGATGGCCACCAGGCTGCTGGAAAACAGACGCTCCACGATGCACACATCCTCCGTGTCCGCTGCAGGGACACAAACACACACACTAAGACACACCAATAAACACATCACAACGTTCACTCCTGTCATCTTTTATTAGCTGCCTCTCTGTGGCCCTAACAACTTCAAGACAGTAAAATGGTGCAAATGAAAACATCACATATCAGCCACATTTGGACAGTAAGCTGAGTCACAGAGGTTTCACAGCTCCTGCATACAACAGCAAAACTTTAAACACATTATTCATGTTCAGTAAACATATCCAGCAAAAGATGGATTTATGAATTATAGATGAGAGCACTTACTGGTCCTACACTCTTATCTCCTACTACCTGCTTTGCATTGGCTATTCAAATTGAACACGATTGTCAAGAAGTAAAGGTTGGCTCATACATGGGTAATTCATGTGACACAAGACTGCTGCAGAGATCAGATTATAAATTATGTAAATCCACTAATGAGGAGCGACCTTGATGTTTTAGTATGTGAGTGTGGGAAAAGTGCTGACAAACTTGATTAATATTTAAAGTGACAGCAGTGTTCTAATGGTGCAGAGCTTGTGTCTAGACAGCGTGCATTAAACACAATGACTCACAAAAATGTAGTTTATAATATTGTTTAAACACAAGTATTGTGTACTCAGTCTGGTCCCTGATTAATGAGACTGCACACACGAGTGGACAGAGGACATTGTAGAGTAGAAATAGAGCTGCAAAAATACTTACTACATTCATATATCTGCTCCAATTTGTCCACAGAGGACAGGGAGAAAAACTTGTATCCTGATTTGGTGCCAACAGCTAAGGACCTACATACATAACAGAAACAGACACAACAGCAGCCATGAACAGTCATTGCATCAGGAAGCTATTACACCCATACACACACTCAATACTGTCAGGCTCCAGTGTTGTTATTACAGCTCAGAGGGTGTCACACTGGACACTGGAGGGATCTGGGTGTTAGTCTGATTCCTGGGTGTAGTGGTGAGACTGTGACAGTGGTCACACGACTGCAGCAGTTTTGCAATAACACCAGGCCTCTCCGGTCTAAAGCAGTCACCACTACTTATAGCGGGCTACTCCTCCAGTGTCATATATAGCTGCATGTGTTATTGACGTCTGTGAAATGCAGTGACCCAGTTTGACTGGTGCAGCATCATAAAGCAGCCCTTAACTGTAGCGCCAGTCCTGACAAATAACACCCACTCAACACTTGCGCTATAAATATATAAAGCCACATAAACTTAGCTATTTCATATATTTAACGACTCTATACATGTATCATAACAATCGTCACCACAGCCTCCCAAGAAGTTACATGACACCTAACCTACATGTGTATTGTGGCTAAAGTTAGCATCACCACCACACAGCATCATGTTAGCTACGAAGCTAAGCTAGTGACGGGGGAAGTAACACGTAGCCCGGCGTCAACTGGACACTTTACTTAGCTAGCTAAAGCTAGCATGTATTAATGGTCATTTCTAAAGTGAGACACCACATCCAGACAGATTCACATTCAGCCCTGTCAGCCCGTGAGGCGCCCAGACATGTCCACACTAAGCTAGCTAACGTCAGCTAAGCTAGCTTGACAGCACAGGCCATCGGATCCCCAGCCTCTCTCCCCGGCCCTGTCTTACGTGTTGTCCTGGTTGAAGTTGGCGAAGAGGAGCTGGCTTCCGCCAGCATCCCCGCTTTGACTGGCCAAGTTCATGGGCTCGGCACCATCGACATATAAAGCTCCGGTGGAAATAGCAGCAGCTGGGCTGGTATTAGTACAGTGAAGGGCCAGAAGTGCTTGGCTTCAAGGAGCCATCTCTCTTTTCCAGCCCCGCTGTAGTGATTGTTGTTGTTTGTCATAGGGGCTGTTGCTCCCCCTTACTGCGCATGCGCCGAGGACGCAGCGTGCGTTGCCTTTAAAGAGGCAGGACCGTTTTGTCATGCAGGATCCTCATGATGGTCAATACAACTTTAATCACATACAATATCACTGTGAGTGCTGTTTTTGTTTATTATCAAGGCTCCAGAGACAAACAGAGAAACAGGAAGCAAACACGGCTCTTCTTCAAACACTCCTCTGTACAGTAACCATTCATGATTTGGGGTAACACCGCCCCCTTCTGTCAATATGTGCAAACAACATCTGAAATATATGGGAGAGAAACACAGTGTACCTTTACTGGCATGTCAAAGATATTGTATTTATTCTACATTTATTTCGGCTTCCTGCACTGGCTTTCAGTCTCTTTTAGAATCCATTTCACTCAACTCAACCTAACCCAAATTTATTTATAAAGCTGATTTCAAAACAAGGAGACATAACTGTCAGGTACAC
>JAPZEB010000003.1:19484594-19496132 GCA_029783705.1 Chaetodon striatus | reverse complement strand
CACCAAGAGCTGTGACATCATGGGGGGGGATTGGGGGTTTCTCTGTTTTACTTATAGTTATTGCTTGTGTAAGTTCTCCCATTTGTGTTTAAGTTGGTCTGATCGGCCACTATGTATGTTGCCCAATCGTCTCATTCTGTCTGTCTGTTGTTGTTGTTGTTGTTGTTGTTGTTGTTGTTGTTGTTGTTGTTGTTGTTGTTGTTGTTGTTGATGTCTAGTTTTGTTAGCCTTTTTTCCCAGTAGAGTAATGTTTTGTTGATCTTTTTTTATAGGGGCCCTACAACTTTTTTAACTGTAAACCTGTGTTTTTGTGCTTTTCTTCCACAACATATATAAATTGTTAATATTACAAATACAAATTAAACTTCAGGTAGCCTAGTAGAATAATATAATTATTTGCTTTTCCAGTCCACTAGATAAATTTTACCAAATGACAAACTGACATTGCTATCTACAGAGTGTCATGTTGCTAGCGTGGCTAAAAAAAGTTACACTCCTCATCAAACATTATCAAATATTATCATAATATAATATTATAATTTTAATTATATTCTGTGACTGAATCTGTGATTCTTTGTCAGGCCTACAGAGGACACTCCAGGTGTCAGAGCTGTGACCTTTCACTCTGTTATAATTATTATTCTGTTTAATCACTTCATTAAATAACACAAAAGACAACTTGATCGTTTCACTCCTCATTTGTTCACTTCTGCCAGAACAATTACTTTTCCACTCCTGCACTCTGGCTCGTCTACTACCAGCATCTTTGAGCATGTAGACACAGAAAAAAAGAGGGGGTTCACAATTTGACTTCCAATGAGGGACAAAATTATAAGCTTCTTTTTGACAGTGGGGGACACTGGGCTGAGACACAGAGAGGAAAAGGGGCTGAGAGGCACAAAGAAAAACAAAGAGTCCCAAAGCCTTCTGCAGCAATTGAGAATTTGAGCGTCCCCTCATTGCCTCATTTCACCAATCCCTCCCTCTATCAACTCCCTCATCACCCTGTTTCCCCCTGTGATGATAACACACTGTAGTAATTAGCACTGAAGTTGAGAAGGTGCTAATCCTGGATGTGGGACCCCCCCAGATCTTCTCCGAACAGAACAGCCCGTTATTGACCCAATGGAGTAAACTCTGAGGTCTGTGGCTCACAGTGAAGTTATGGTAATACGAAACTTCCCAGGGTGGGTGAGATTTGCTTGTGTGTCACATTCCCATCCTGTGGGAGCGACGGTCGAAAAGCCAATTCCCATCTTGTCCTGCACAGATTTTGGCATTATGTCTCAGAGCGATGGGGATTTCAGTTTGGAGGATTTGGGGATTAACAGAAAGTTATCGCACATGCTGGGTCACCTAGCAGCTATTTGTAAGGGAGACAGGTTTCTAATGAATATGGATTTTCAGCCAAGCTAGCAGCAACAGCAGTCAGTTGATTGGATAGTTCAGTTTATTGGTCAATCACTTTGATCCTGTCCAAACAACTATGGGATGGAGTGCCACCTGTTTAAATACCCGCAAAACTAATCACATTCCCATTTCCTTCGGATGTACTATGCGTTTACTGCTAATTAGTGCATGTTAGCATGCCAACTAAGATGGTGAACATGATAAACATTGTACTGGCGAAACATCAGAATGTCAGCACTGTCATTTTAAACATGTTAGCATGCTTACATTAGCATTTAGCTCAAAGCAACGCTGTGCCCAAGTGCAGCTTTGCAGAGCCACTAGCATGGCTGTAAACACTGAGTGTTGTTTTTATTTATGGCATTACATTTATCCAAAATATGTAATATTATTTTCAATAACATTGGGGCTGTAGCAAACAATTCTTTTCATTATCAGTTAATCATAGGGCTTCACGATTATGGCCAAAGTGATAATCACAATAATCACGATAATATTGATATCATGATTATATATCATGATTATTCATGGTTTTTAGGGACAAAATATTTTGCACTTTAACATTTAAATATAGCACTGCTTTTATGTTCATGTTGTTCTACATTCCTGCTAATGTGCAAATCTTTGCATCAAAATGGGGTTCTTCTTCTCCTGAATTCAGTCCATCTTTCATGGATATGCAGCTGCAGCATATATTTTGGTACTGAGACATGGATGTGGATACTGG
The DNA here is from genome assembly GCA_029783705.1 of Chaetodon striatus. Classification (NCBI taxonomy): domain Eukaryota; kingdom Metazoa; phylum Chordata; class Actinopteri; order Chaetodontiformes; family Chaetodontidae; genus Chaetodon; species Chaetodon striatus. The sequence goes on along the minus strand of JAPZEB010000003.1, from coordinate 19,493,995 downwards.
ACAAGAACAGGAATTAACTGTAACGGTAAGCTTGTGTTACCGACATAAATCTTCTCTCACTCATCCTACTGCATATTGTTGTGTTCTTTCAGGTGGTTTAATACAGTTGTGTTATTTTACAGCGCAGACGTAAGTCTCATGCGCTCTCTGCATGTCATCTGTTCTCTCCTGTTTCCAGACAACAGATGATGATGATGGTTGATGATGAATGATTTTCATTTTGCCCACCTGCAGTTGCAACATTCAGGAAAGTTTTTCCACAAGCTGCCACTGCAGAATGCACACGTAACGGTGTGACAGCTCCTCAAAAGTGGAGGCTGCTGTTAGTTTAGGAGGCACTTTAATATGCAGCTGAGTTTTCAACAAGTCGAGCATGCATTTTTTAAATGTCAATATCGCGGTCGATCATTTAATTGCTGCCAAAATCATGATCGTGATTAATATTTGATTTATTGTGAAACCCTGATTAAATGGCCGATTATTTTGTCAATAAAATGTCAGACAATACTGAAACATGCCCTGTGTAATTTCCCAGAGCTAAAGGCTTTCCAAAATGGTACGTTTTAACTGACCAAGATTCCCAAAATAACAATAAAAAATCCAAAGCTATTAAGTTTATTATTATGTATGACAAATACAAGCATAAAATCCTCAAATTTCAGATGCAAATGTTTGGCTTTTTTGCTCTAAAAATGATCAGTCAATGATCAAAATAGCTGCAGATTTTTGGTGACTAATGATTAATCAAGAAATCCTAAAAATTATTATATAAATAAATAAAATAATAATAGCATATTCATTCAATTACGCTGCTGTGTTGGCCAGGACTTCCATATAAAAGAGATTTTGAAAATCAGTGGGAATATTCCCAGTGGAATAAAGGTAAAAATTACAGCAAAACATATTGTATTTGTCAGGTTTTAGCAAAACATGCAAGGACATTCAATCAGGTTCAAAACATACACACACATAAACACATTTAGAGATCAAGGTCCTAAATTGCTGTGTGCAAAGCACAGCCAACCTCTGCCTCCGAGGTCTTTCTTCACAAAGATGTTCACTTCATATAATACTCTATCAAAACAGCCTCTATTCCCTCCATCAAAAGCCCCCACAATATAAAGGCTGATGGTTTAAGAACATGGCTGGACTCCAATCAACGATGTCCCGCAGTAAATACACCGACACAGAGCTGTGATGACCTCTCTGTTGTGAAATTATTGATGCGGGGTGACCTAGCTGTTCAGTCCGCTGTGCGACCGCGTGAGTCCCAGACCAGAATCGTGTTGTTGCATCAGTTCACTTTCTCGCTCTGTCCTTCCTATCATCCAAGCAAAACCTAATATTTCTTGGGAAGGGCGCTCTGTCAAAGAAACAGAAACAAACAAGCAAACTGCTGCTCTAAAGAATTCACATGTTCACCAGCTCTTTTGTGTGAGCCAAAATACTCCCTATTTCTTCTATTACACCTCTAGCCTCTCATTCATTTTGAATGTGAGAACTGACGGCAGCGTGTGTGCACCTCTCGTAAATCCAATATCTGCCTTCATCCTGCGTTTGAGCATTAATATCAATGCTTGCTGTTTACAGATACGTTGTGACAGCGCTGACTTCATGTTCCCTTCCTACTTTGTATCTATTCATTACTCCTTTCTTCCTCTTCTTCGCTTCACAAAAAAGTAATATTTTCTCTTTATTTCAGAGAAAATTGTGTGTAAATGGATAAGAAAGGTAGGTGACTGTGTTTGCACCTGTCTCTATGTCTCTTTTGGTTCTCTGAAAGCTGATGCAGATCGAGGGGAAATGCACCCACCTTCATCTATCACAACTGTGACAGACTGCTGTCTGTCAGGGCTCAGCAGGTGGTGGTCTGCAGCTTTGTTGCTGTCTGACACCCATATTTCTCACAGTTTCATGATACACCTCTCACATCCGTCTTTGGAATATTAATCTGAAATAGCTCGTGTGTGCATGTTAGTTTCTGAGATTATCACACAGCAGCCGTATGCATCCCCGCGTTGTGCATGCCGCTGGTTTATGTGTCGTGTTGCCGTCTCATAACATCGGCTTATCTACTATATCCGTGATCCTGTCATCCCCAGGCAGAGCAGCACGTGGCGAGCAGGAGGAAGCTAAATCACACTGATGGCTATAATGACCAATGATGTTTAACAGAGGGAGACGTTTCTAACTATGACTGTCGCTCCCTTGTGGTTAACAAATCAATGCCAGCCTGCCCTCAAAATGTCAAGCGACAGCCACCCCAAGGGTTTAAAAGACAGACCAGGGTGAGGCTATTTCCTAAATGGCTTTAGCAGACAGGGGTTGTTTTAACAAGGATGGCAGCCATACGTCAGCGCTCTACCACGCACTGGAGGAGGGGTGTGAGTTACATGCCAGGAAACTGCGCTGAAAGGTGGGCTGTGCACCTGAGCGACCAAAGGGAGTGAATTTCTGTGTTTAAAGGGGGCTCTGGGCAGGTTTTATTCTCCTCTCCTCCAGTTTTGTTTAGACAACACAGACATTCTAATCTTTCTAATTAATTTTGTCTGATGCCGCGGTTTGACCAGATGATATCCTCAAATCTAATCCAGGTCATTCGGTTCTGTCTCTAATTATTTATTGAGTTTCCTCTGCCCAGAAAAGCAGATCAGACCCTCAGAAAGCCAGTTGATATGCAGAGGAGAGACAAAGAGAGACAGGCGGAGACAGAGAGAGCAATTCATCAAAGATTTGTAAACATAGTCTGCTTGATTCATGCCCTTATGGGACTTCTTTTATTTTTGCTTTTAGCGTTTTTGAAAGCTAATGAGCAGACAGCCAATTCATCTACAGATCACCTGACATTAACTTTGTAGATTCTTTTAGAGTGTTTTTTTTTTATTTAATTACACCAACATTTAGACAGACAGGGTTCTTTTAATCCATCTTTAAACAAGAAATGCGTTACTATTCTGAGAAATGCTCAAGCAGTTGTCAGTCAACCTTTTGATCATTTAAAGAATTCTTTCTGATGTTGAATGGAAAGGTTGATTTGTCCCTGACACCTTGTCTTCAAAGTTTTCTGGGAGACAGACAATATGACAGATGTTGTAAAGCATATTTCATAAATAGGCTTTGGTACACAGCGACTGACCCTTTGCTTTTTGGCAGGAAGTGTTTTGCAAAGTGGGGATTTAATTTGAATTTCCTCATTTAAAAACTACCTGTTAACTTTTACAGTGCGTTCACTTGTTGGATTTTCTTGTTAAAATATTCACTGCAGCAATATGACTGACTTCAAGGTCAGTGTATAATCAACATGACACTCCAAACACAGTCTGTATTATCAGATGCATCACTTACTTCAACAACTGCTAACACAACACAGTTTTTGAACTCTATCCAGGTAGCCGATTGCATCTGAGTGCTGGCACATTCAGAGGTGTTCTGGCGACGGATGGACTGAATGTCAGTCGGCCCTGGTCCATACACGGCTGCCAGATTTGGCTGGGATTTTTTTGGAGGTGCTGACTTTGGCCGATTTAGGCTTAGAATCTGCCTCAGTTAGCAGATCTCAGGCTAGCTTTGGGCAAATGTCAACTCGTGGCATTGGCCCAAGTTTGGCTGATTTTGGCAGGGCACTCATCACAAATCTGGCTAAAGTCAGGCGACCAGTTGGACCGGATTTAGCCCACTATGGAGCCAAGTCATTTTGGCTAAATAGATACCTACCAGCCACTTTACACTTAGTATACAGCCTAAGCTGCCTATAGACTGTTTAACTGGAACTGCACTGAAACAGCTTGGAGTCCATGTTTACTTCCTGTCACCTTCAACAGGAAATACAAAGCGACCTATTTAGAATATTTATGTTGTCAAGTTTGAAAACAGTAGTCCCAGCCACTTTCTTATCCCTGCTGCTGAATAAATGTATCTTTACTTCTACTTCTACTTAATTTATTACTTCAAAATTAAACAATAAGTCCTTTAAACTAAACATAAAATGTACGATTTTTAATGACTTTTCAGAACATCACACGTACACTGCAAATATTTTCTGATCTGATGCCCCTATCACAATGAAATCTTCTGACAGTGCCTCCCAAAAGTGTAATAAATCACCACTGCAAATATTACATTGTTTTCTTTGGTTAGAATAAGGCACAAAAATGGCTTGGTTAGAAAGAGATCATGGTTTGGGTTAAAATATCTCATTAGTACAGGGTAGGGAGAAATCCATCATGTTAAAAGAAATCAATGTGATTGTCAGAAGGATCCAAAATCATCTATGATGGTATGTAATTTATTTGGCACTCCCAAACAAACAAAAGAAACAACACCTAACATGAGACAATACTTGAATTTAAAACATAAGACTCAAAACTGTAAAAACAGAAAAATTCTTCTCTCAAAATGGAAACTTCAAGGTTTCTTGAAAAAATTATTTTAAGTGTTGAAGGTTACTGTATTTACAGCTTCACTCTCCTCCTCCGTGTCTGCCTCAATCACATAATGGTGCGAAGCAGCTGGACTCACAAGGAGCCAAGGTCACACAAGAATCCAGCCCTGATTTGCTACATAGCACGCCTCTGAAAACCATATTGCCAAATCTCTACCAGTGGACACATTTCTAATATTTCACAGTATACGCTGATCAGCCAAAATATGAAAACAGCTGGTGGGTGAGGCGAATAATACTGATCTTGTTACAATGCACCGTCCTGATGGGAAACCTCAGGTCCAGGCATTCGTGTGGATACTACCTAACACAATCCACCCATCCAAACACAGTTGCTGACCAAGAACCCCTCCCTCATGGCAGCACCCCCAAAGAAAGAGGGTGTGTACTTGGTCTAAAACAGTGTTTTGGTGGGTGGAACATGTCAGGTGGCACCTACATGAATGCCAGGACCCAAGGTTTCCCATCAGGACATTACATATCATACATATCATATCATATTTTGCATACTGTAATATCGCTCAACCCAGTCAGTAGGAAACAGGAAGTGAAAACGAGTCTAGTCCAACCTTAGTCCAACCTTTTCCCATCCAATTACCTCTACCTACTTTCTCTGTGGACTTTGTGGCTTTACACCAAGGTATCTCTATTCCATAATTCTTACAGCCACTAGAGGGACTTATTACTTAAACATACAGTAAATTACTGATGCTGTCATTTTTCTTGCAAGGACAGTCTCAGCTGGCATCCCCAATTATCATGGTATTTTTAGACCATGTATTTTTGTTACACTTTTTGCTGTACTGCATATACTACTCTTGTTTCAAATCTATTTCTTAATGACGTGTTAAACCAATCCGAACTTCTCAAGTGAAACTTGCTCTACTTGTTTCTGTATTTCCAATTAGATAAACCAATCCAATCAATGTTGCAGAAAAACTAAGGGACTACCTGCCTTGAGGAAAACCTCTCTGGCTTCACTCTGTCTCACAAACTACAGCATGATGAAGACACAGTAGTGCGGTCTCCACTGAGTGAGTGAGGCCATGACAAACATTTCAGAGAGAGGGCTGAAGTCAGTATCCTGCTGACATCAAAGAGGTGGTACATACTGCCCTATTTCAATACTCACACTGCCCCTTAAAACTATTTTTACTCCCTGCATTCATACATCAGCGAACCCTCTGAGTGAGAGCTTTAATGACCCCACATTGAGACGATGTCTGTGGTAAACATCTCCTAAACTGCATCGCTCTATTTCTCCGGCAGCGTGGGTAATTTTCAGAGAAGCTTTGCTATAATTTGTGTGGTACTATTAATGAAGCAGCCTCAGGCTTCATGTTTGTTAGCCCAGAATCACAAACAATAAGCTGTCTGTGCATTTTTCTTGAGGAAAAACATCATCCGGCATTGCATTTAAGTTTTGCTAGATGAAAATTGCATTTAAATTATTAAGACACGACACAAACTAATATTTTTACCATAGTGTGGACATGTTTTATCTTCTGATTTCAGAACTTAGTACCTAAAATACCCGCTCTGATCGTGACATAATGTTGTTTCAGCAGGCACTGGATGTATCTGAATCACCTGAGATTGAGCGATAAGTTATTTAGAGTTGATTTTTAACCTTATTTATATTCGGAGCATGCTGGAGCCTGACTTCCCAACTTGTCAAGATCATCAGAATCCAGTTTGACAGATCAACAGCATCTTAACCGTAAACACAGAGTAAAGCTGTGGTTCATGACGGGGTGAATCTGCAAGGATGAATTCTTGTTTTCAATTATCTTTGCCATTTTAGTCTTGTTACTACGTGCACAACCACACACACATATACACACACACATGTAAACATTTGTCTCCTAGGATGAGCTCTGTCTTACACACACAATACCCGGTTATCACTGTCTTACTCATTGCGCAGATTAAGTTTAGCTGCTGAATAATAATAACATCCTGTTTGGTTTATGTTTACACCGCTAAAGATAAAGCTGTATCCTCCTGGATGTTGAACTCATCTGTCCATCCTGACACTTCCCTGTATTGTTCCATTTGAGCAGAAAGATGGATTTAGAGAAAAAAAATTAAAAAAACACTCTTTTCCTCTCTGCATTATCAAGATGCAGAATGCACAGCAGGACAGTTAAAAGGGGTGTATGAGAAGTGAAATGAAAAAAGTGGTGTGTAACAGTGGCATTTTAAATGTCCTCTTTAACATATTAGAATTTCTATAAACTACAACAAGGCAAACCTACACAAATACAGAGATATTTACACTGTTTGCATCCTGATGACACATGAAATCAAGTCCACACACTCTGAAAACCACGTCCAGCTGACCACACTGTGGCACTACACGAAAATAAGCCAGCTGACTAATGACAGACATATAAACACTTTAATTGTCTACTCACCCTCCTGTATATTGTGAACCGTGTTGTCAGCATTTCCCGTCGCCGTGGAAAGGCAGCAGCAGACGCGGAGAGCGAAGAGCAGAAAGGCAAAGTTCTTCCGCCGCCTCCAGGTTCTCATGATGCCCGGGCTCGGTGAGCTGAAGCCGGGGGAAAGCGCTCCGGTCAGACTGCGTTGTCAGAGCAGCGCGACCAGACACTTCACACAGGTGACAGGGTGGAGACCCAGGTCAGAGCAGTTCACAGTGGTGGTGTAGTAGGGGAGGGAGGGAAAGAAAAGAAAAAAAAAAAGCTTCACCACTAAGACTCCAACGTGATGTGGCAGGCTGTCACTCCAAGAAAGAAGCTGTCAAAAACTTTTCCTTCCTCCACCCGACGTTTGGCGCGCAGCGGTTTGGGGGGAAAAACGTCCAAATGCACGTGTTAGTTAAATGTAGTGTGTGTGTGGAGGTGTTGCTCATGTGGTAAGGGTATGGCAAGAAGCGGCAGGAGAGGCAGAATGAGAGGATGTTGGGGAGTAGTGAAGCGGACTTGCCATCCCCTCCAGGACCGGAGCAGCCACACTTCGCCATGTGCGCTTCAGGCTGCGCTGGGTCCTAAAGCCGGACAAATACTGTCACCATTACTATCATATTCACCCATTTACCCACTTAATGCGTCTAAGGGACAGTACTAATGTTAACGGATATGGATGCGCCCAGAATGCACATCAAGAATTGGGCTATTTATCATCCGTGATAATATAGTAGGCTTAATCACATCTGTCCGTGCCAAACTGATCACTGAGCCCATGATCATCATTTCTCTTGCACATTACCATCTCGTTAACATTTGTAGCTATATTTCGGCAATTACATGAATGCAAAGTAGTAAAAAAGGACAGCTTCGCCATCAGGAGCATTACGCAACCGGGCATTTTCAATTCACCTGGCCAGGTGCGCTTCAACAGGTGTTCCCCGTGCGCATTTTCTGTCTCCATTACGCAGCCATGGCGGTTTCTCCTTGTTTGAGTAGACTAGTGCAACACACGGTAACCCAAGGAACACTAAGTTTCGCTGCTGCATCTCGACAGTTTATCAAAAGCTTCCAGGAGAGGATGTTTTTCATTGCGAAAAAAAAATCCCTTTTCCCGTCGTGATGTAAATGTGCACGCTGCACAGGCCTCCGAGCAGACCTGTTGGCGCGACGCAAAGGATCATGGGAGGAAAACAGTAGCTGCGTTCCAATATTTATTCTACCCTACTATATAGTGTGCCAGAAAAAGATTTAGTATGTCCAAATACATAGTATGTCAAATGCAGTATGCCAAAAACACCAGGATGTTTCCTCTTCATCAGGTCCGATTTTGCAGTATGCAAGCCAGCACGCTTTTCTACCTATTCTGACCCACAATCCTCTGCGTGTACAAGTAACTGATGACCAGTCAAATGGTAATAATAGAAATATTAATTGTTTAAGCAAACAAAATGATCATAAATATTGCAAATAAAATAAAAATAACAATGACAGAGAACTGCTGATGTATTTGTCGCAAATATAATATGTTAGAATCTACAATCTGTGCAGCTTTAACTTTAGAGCTAAACTACAGACATTGCAAAATGACAGCCGCAGAGCTCTCTGGGTCGATCTCTGTCTCTGGCGAACACAGTGAGTGGCCTTTGTTTTATCTCCAAGGTGAGGGATCTAAAAGCAACAGGGTCAAAGTTCAGGGCGTTATGTACTAATGAGGAAATAGTATGTCTTGATTGTGTGCATTCTGCATGCAATAATATGTACGTTTTAAGGGCAGCTGCATCACATACTAAAAGTAAAAAGTCTATCCTTCATTTAGCCCAGGAGTGGTACCCTTGACTCTAAAAAGAGCCCAGAAATAATGACCAAAAATGATTTTAAAAATCCACCTAGAGCTGCAAAACATATTATGCCTCAAAAGGAAGGTAACAACAGCCATTAAATCTAAATTAGCCAGTCAAAAGTTTGGTCTAAATGAGCATTCATCAATATGTTTTGCCACCAGGTGGCACTGCGCTGGGGTATTTATGATTATTTGGAACTTTAACTTTGCAGAGTTGGTGCTAAAAGCAGATAAATCTCTTTGTGTGCAATTAAATTCTGTTTTCTATTTGTTTTTTTATTTGTAATCCATAGCTAGCCAAGCTATGGAGATTCAAGACTACTGTAGCCACCGCTGTTGAGATGAGGGAATGGTGCTGAGCTGAAGATGACTGATGCATATTTTAGTTGCTTTTTTTTTAAATTCAGTGTATAGGCTAAACATTTTTACAGTTGTAGAGTGTCAGAATGACTTCAGAGTGACAGCACTGATAAATGAACATTTAAAAAAAACACTGTCACTAATTTTTATTTGATTGTTTTTTTTTTTCTTTTTGTCAAAGCTGAAGGGAGCCATGGGAGAAGGGCTGAAGCATGTGGCTCCAGAGCCGCGGGCACCTACCCCTAATGTAGCCTATGATAAGAACCAAAGCATAAACAGAAAGACATATATTGGTATATAATTCAATTCAATTCAATTTAATTTCATT
>JAPZEB010000003.1:19470321-19481230 GCA_029783705.1 Chaetodon striatus | reverse complement strand
GGCTTTTCTTGCCTCACCTTGAGATTCTTCACTGACAACAATTTCAAGGCCCACGTACAGTAAATACTGTAGACTCTGACAGGGGCGTAGCACCAGATTCTGTGCTCTATGACTAAGCAGTCTCTGTGGAATCCTGCCTTTCCTCTCTTGATCCATGTCTCTCTCATGCATCTTCTGATTTTTTTTTTACAAAGTCAGTGTGCTTTCTTTCCCTTTTCTTTCTTTATCTCTTTTCTGCTTTGAAACCCTGATTTCCCTCTCTTGGGGAAAGAGATGACAGTGTACGCTGGTGCTCCAGAAGCATAAGCACCCACTCAATCGGCACTAGCTGCGTTCAGAGACAAATCCTAGTGCAGGGGCAGACTACAATATTGCGCCTTTTAGGGGTGTGAGGGGCCTTTCACTTCTTTTTTATACAAAGTTCAGTCTTCCAAACAATTTATTCAGCCAATTTTACAGATATGGGAAAAAAATATATTAAAAAAATTGCAAACAAGACTGTTTTTGGGTCCCTTTTCTATTGTGGCCCTAAGAAATCAGCCCCACTATGATGTCCCTGGACTTTGAAAGAAAAGACTAGCAAAGTTTGTTCCAACTTTTTTTGACAGACACTTCATTTTCTCTATTTTGGTGATTTTTTTGCACCAGTTTGCGCCTTTTTTGTAGCTTGTGGAGGAAATGTCCTGCTACTGCCTGGTTCAATTGTGCATAGCTGCTTCTTCTTCTTCTTTACATTTTATCGTAGAGTGCAGCCTTTGCGTTTAAGGTTGCATACTGCCATCAGCAACTTTACCGGAAGCATTGCTACATCTATGAGTGGCATTTAAACAGTTCCTTAAACCAAATGCCCTCTACTTCTTTCATGTTTTTATTGACACAGACAAACAGAGTGTGTTTTATATATTAAGGGGGACTATTTACCTGCCCCCCACTCCCCAAAATCTACTGCTTTAATGCCACAGTCACAATCCGAGAACACAAGCCCACAGCAGGGAAGACATGGCCACTAGGCTAGATATTCAGATCATATCGGTGCCAGTGAAATGACTAATGGCTCAACACTTATAATCAGCGTCTCTGCATCAATGTACACAATTAGCCCTGCAAGCTCAGCTAGTGTTCTCATCTCTAAGCCAGACATATCAGCTTTACCCTCGGGGCATCCGAGTCAGTCAAGGCCGGTTGAGGGGCCTCGGAGTACACAGTCCACATTATGCGGAGATAGCAATGTGACATGCAGACACATGATGCCTCAGAGAGAGAGCGGCTGACTGACAGGAGCCCTTCTCCTCATATACAACTGCCTGTCAGTCTGTGCTCATCATCTGGAACCAGCCCACATGGCAGGAGTGCAGTTCTCCCATGTGGATTACTCTTTTAGATTGCCTTTCTGGTAACACAGGCAACGGTAAAGTCAGTGGATATCAATACTGTTTACTACATGTTCCCTGCTGTGGGCCACAATCGATCCCTGTGGATACAAGAGCCTTGACGCACATGGCAGCTGTACCATCATCTTCAGTACCGGAGGAGAATTAACTACAGTAGCAGGCTAAAATTTAACATTTAACCCAGCACTTTGTCAGACGTTTAAAACAGTCAGTATTTACTCCAGAGCAAGCCACACACCAAAAGTCTAACAGTATGCATTTATACAGCGTGTTTATCTGAGACCCGCGGCACATGTCCTTCCCCTGTCCTCTCTTCATCCCAGCAGGCTCTGTTTAAATGCCACAGAGATGTCAGTCACCTTTACAGACTATATATGTGGACTGCAGCGCTCGGAAGTCTCCTCTCTTATTACAATGTCATCTCTGGTTCGGAGCTCTGTGACAAAGGCCCCCTTTCACAGGCGTTGCGTGTCTCCTGAGTTCGATTAGCTTGGAATTCCAGTGTTCCGGATGGGAGGATCCAGAGGCCTGGAGGCAGACGTGCAGCCAATGACGAAACACCGCTCACCCCTCTCCCACTTTATAAACACCTACAGTACTGTACCAATGACAGAGCCAAGGTGCTTTGCTCTGAGCACTGAGACTCAATTTCCTGGAAAATGACACTACATCTACACAGAATGTCCTTGGAATGCTTTTATTTCATTTCGAGACACTTGAGATACATTAGAGGAAAACGATACTGTAGATAAGGAATGGAATCATTAAGAAGGAAATGAGCAAAATTCTATGATTAATCTGTGTTGCGTTTAATCACTGGGTGTTAATTTGAGCGGAGAAGACAGATTACAGTTTCATTGCTTTAATAATTCAACCGTCAGACCCTTAATTATGAGTGTGTTGGTGGTAGGTGAGAAGGTTGGGCTTTGTCAATGTCTGCACACAACAACAATTAACTTATTAGCAGAGGAGGGGACCCTGGGCACATGACTTGGACTGGAGTCAGACTGGAGTCTCAGATTTGACTTTACTTACTTGACTTTAGACTCCACAAAGTGAAAAAATACTTGCAACTTGACTTTGACTTTAACACCAAGGACTTCACTGGGACTTGAGCTTTTTGACTCGAAACGACTTGATACCCACAGATAAAAAAATTGTGCCACCAGCCAATTAGTTTTCCTTGATCTCCTGAATCAACTACAGTAAAATTAATGCTATTTATTTTCAGTTTACGCTCAGTTCTCCAGATCCACTTTCAGCCAACCCAACAGCATCCAATCCATTTGCAGAGAACCACAAAGAACCAACGCACGTTAGTGAGTGCTAGTTGGAAAGAATGATACCAAACATAATGTCGTCTGAAGTTGCACAAAGAAACTGGGCTAATATTAACATAGTTAGCGAGCTAATTTGGGCGCTATGAGCTAATTGTGGTACTGGTTAAAAGCCCTATGTCCTGTAAAAGTGCAATGTCAGCACTACTTCTTAATGATTGAGATAAGTCACATTTGTTTTTATAAATTTATATAAGCAAGTAAACAGAAATTTTAAAAAGCATTCATGATTTTTGTAAATTTAACACATTATTGTGTTGTTAAAATTACATTACATTTACTGAGGAGCGTAAAATGACTTGTTTAAGACTTGAAACTCAAAGTTTACGACCTGGAACTTGCCTGTCTTGACTTTGGACTTGAGTGCAAAGACTTGAGACTTACTTGTGACTTGCAAAACAAAGACTTGTTCCCACCTCTCTTTATTAGCATTTATGCCACTGCAGTCTGCAGCAAGAAGGTTCTGGGCTCGAACCCCTCGGCCTGCTGGGGCCCTCCTGTTCGAAGTTTGCATGTTCTTCCTGTGTCAGCATAGGCTTTCTCCTGGTTCTGTGGCCCCTCCCACAATCCAAAATCATGCAGGTTAGGTTAACTGGTGCCTTTAAATTGCCTGTAGGTGTGAATGTGAGCATATGTGGCTGTCTGTTTTTATGTGTCTGACCTGCGATAGTCTGCCCACCTGTCCAGGGTGTACCCCGCCTCTCGCCCAATGTCAGCTGTGTTAGGCTCCAGCCCCCCTGCAACACTGTGCCAGTATAAGCAGTGATGGATGATAAATGATTGACTGAATTTTAGTCAACAAAATTGCTTGTTTTGCTGTCATCTGCGAATGTGGCATGAACAAAGATTTCTTAATGTGTCTTTTCTACATGTCAAATCAAATTATATCCATAAACACTGTTGACAAATCAAGTACGCTTCTCTAAACATGTCTTCCTGTCACCCTGGGAACAGCAAAACATAGTTTTTGTTGTACTACTTTCAAAGAGCAAAGACACAACATGAAACAGAGCTCTAACTAAATTATGCTCAGGCAGTGGCAGATGATTAACTGCATTAAATACAAAGCCAATACATATTGAGAAAAGTAAGGACTGGTCAGTGAATGAACTCCGTTTGCCCTTCGGTGTCTCTCGTTTATCTTTGCAGGATCTGGTTCAGAAGTCTCTGCAAAACAGGAAAAACAACAATGTCACTGATAACTTCTCCCCTAAAAACAGATCAAGAACACACCTATCTGCACTCAGACCTCCCTTCCTTCAATCTCTTAAGAGCAGCTCTGCATCACACAGGAGCGACTCCCGCTGCTAAATTGGCTTTCACTTCCATCAGCCTCACCCCCGAGGTGGCCAAGCCCAGGTAGGGGGAATAATTCTAGCTTGCTATCTGACCAAACACACTGCTATGCAATCACCCTCCTCTCACAGTATAACCCAACAGCTGGAATCTCATTTCAGCCAGCATTCAAACCCAGCCACCCTCTGCCTCTCACTATCAGACCCCTCTGTGACTCTTCTCTGGACTCAACCTCTCTGTGTGTGTTGCTGACTTCCTGACAAAAAAATGAGGCCTCTAAAGCACACACGACTCCGTGTTTATCGTGAAGGAACACACTCCTTTTTCTCCCAATCTCGCTGTGGTTGAGCCCGGCTAATAGCTTCATTTGAGAGGTGGCGAGGTCACACTGGCACCGTAACACTCGCGCCTGCTCCATTTCCCCGAGAAATAAAATGTTCTCTTACAGAGCCATTTGACGTCACACTATGCTCTATAATTGCTGGCTGTGTCAGTAAACCACACAACGCCGATTTACTGTAGAATCACTGTTTAAAATGAAAAGTGTTGGAGGCCTGGGGCGAAACTGTTCCCAGCTTACTTAAACGTTGGCAAAGGAGAGACAGGCCAATCATCTTGATATCATCTTTAGTAATAGCTTGGTAAAAAACACACATATATTCTCTTTTTTCATACAAAAACACGATCTGAAGACTATTGTGTAATTATCTGGAAGAGATTGGAGACACCTCTTCACATATTTAATATCCCATCTGACTGACAGATAATTCATTGTTGTGGTTGGGTTATAATGGGAGTGTGAGTGAAGGCTTACCCTCAAGTGGAGCTGAATGGATCCGTCTGACACTGAATGTCCTAAATATATCATTCATTTGCCACATGCCCCTCACTGCTGGAGGACATGGATGCTTACTGTTAAAGTAGGCCCTATGCACCATGTCAACAGGGCCTGTAACTAAAATAAGTTACTGCTGTGTGACTTTTTTTTTTGTTTCCACTGTGCTGAACGCCAAAATCGAACCATGGGGTAAGAAGTGAAAAGGGCTTCGTTGTGATGCAGGAAGGGTTTAGTTTAATTTCTTTAGGCCTAATGTTTCCTTATCTGATTTTAAAAAATACCCCGGTCACTAAAGAGTTAAAGATTTCACATAAAATATAACTTTTTTTTTTTTTCATTTTAATGCTGAATGCACATTTATTCAGGTGATAATCCAGTGTGATAAATGACAGAGGATCTGGCTTTAGCAGTCAAACAGTGACCTCTGCTGGATTATAATCAAACCATGTTTCATTTTTTATTCTTGTAAGCAATGCTCTTATACAGGCACTGCCCCTTAGAATTACACCTAACACTTCATGTACACGTGCATATGTGTGATCTAGATTTCATCTATTTACAACAAACTCTTATTCTTCAAAAAAAAAGAGAGTAAAATAAATCAAATATGCACTATATTTTTGTTGAATGTCGGTGTATGAGGTTGGCTGTTTGTTTTTTGGTTTAGTTTGCACTGATGTTACTGTTTAACCTTATCTTACATATTTTGGGTCTGTTTTTTAACATCTTGGGACCATGTTTGAAGTAAGCCTTCCCTTGGATTGGTGTGTGTGTTCTCTGCTACGTTATCAACCATACAGGCAAGGCAGATATTATAATATATAAATTGGGAGGTACACATTTCCCGCATTTTTAAACCCCCAGTATATTGATAAAAAAAAAATATAAAAAAAAAAAATCCTTCTCTATAACAGGCAACCACACGTTGCTGTCTGAAATAATCATTGGCGAATGTAATCAAAATCACAAATAAACTTTATAAATTAACATTATTATTACTACTAGTTCTGGCTTTATTGCGTACTGCAGCTCTGTGTGTGGTTTGTCCAAGTGGTGTTGCCGTACCCCGGCATTACACAGCTCAGAGGAGAATTGAACTATCGTTAATGTCTTTATTCTGTTATATTTGTCAGATAGACCACATTAAGTCTGTGTAAAGTGTCAACCATTTATGATGTGCTGCATGAGGGCAGGGGTGCAGATTTGACCTGCCCCTTGTTGACTCCATGGCTACGGCCTTGCATTCAGACCACTCAAGTGGTCTGGGAAGAGATCTGCTCTCTGTTCCCAGAGTCAAAACTAAACATGGAGAAGCAGCGTATACTTTTTATGCATCATATATCTGGAAAAACCTCCTAAAAAATTGCAGGTCTGCTGTAAATCAGGGAGGAAGACTTATTTGTTTGCTGCTGCCTTTAATGAAATCAAACATTTATTCATTTTTTTTTACACTGCACTGTACATTTTATTCTTATATTTTATATTACTTGTCGTATTCAATCTCAGCTTGTTTTTATTTTCTATTCTCTTTTTCGCTTTTTAATTACTGTTTTTAATAGTAAATATATGTCCCTTTATAATGTATTTCAATGTTTCCGATGTTTGATGTTGAACACTTTGGATTATGTTCTTGCTGTAATGTGCTATATACATAAACTTGCCATGTTCCATAGATCCACAGAAAGTCCATTCAAATCCAATCAAAAACAACATGACACACTAGATAAGTTAAAATATACTGTCCATGGACATGTCTTATCCCAACACAGTGACAATCTAGGACACTTAGTGCCCTGTGGGAAAGCTTTTGTATGTTGTATTTGTTACTGTATTTATTATCAACAAGGACAAGAGATAAGGAGAAATCAACATGAATAAAGAACTAAGTTAACAAAGAATAGCAATAAATATGAAACAATAAAAGAATATGGTATGTACAAATTTGGGAATTTCATCTTCTTGTTTTTGTCCTGTGCCCCAGATGTCTTTGTCTTTTCATTTTCTCTTACTCTAATGACCTCCACATACACTCCACTTCACCATTTTCTATATATTTGATATATATTTTGAATGTCAATGAACTGCACTGGGTGGCACCTCAGGCGACTATTGGAAAATCTGCCACTGTCCACACCCATAAATATAAAAGGGGCAAGTTTAGAATGAATTAACTTTTACTTTTCAACACCAGAAAATAAGGCAGAAAATAAAAGTTGTGATTAAGCGCTGCCCACATCCTGGGTGACAAATAAGTGTGACTAGACCACAGTTACCAACATCCACACCTCCAAAAAAAACCTCATCAACACCATTTCCTGAAAAAAAAAATCATTCTAATTTTAAACTGAGACCCTGGTGCAGGGGTAAACAGCATGGGATGCCGTCAGAAAACAGTGAACTCGCTGCATCATTATTTGAGTTTTAATTTGACACATTTGATCAACGTTTTGAGCAGATTTTTGAACCAAAAATAAACCCCAGCTCTACCTTTTTAAAGACGTCTGCTCGCAATCTGTTGGTTTGTGATACAGCCCTCTTTTTCTCCTCCTCTTTCTTCTTTGTCACCTCTGGCAGCTTGTTGTAAATCCTACAGACACAAAAAAGGCAAATTCATACAGGGCAGGGGGAATATGGCATCAGAAGTCTGAGGGTGGCTGAGCTTTGCCAACAGATTGGCATACTAGAGACAAGGTATTATCTAGTGAGACCACAGCCAGCAAAAACCTGGATCTGCTGATAAACAGGTCTCACACAGACTCCTTTTTCACTCCCACAACTACAGCCAATTTGTTAAGAGATCCTTCAAGTCAGATAGTGTCGCTTTTGAAAAAAAATTACAATGGGCAGCCATCATCTGATCAGGTGTGCCTTTCCAGATAAGGCAAGGGGGGGAAAAAAGACGATAAGGTATACAGAGGGTAGTTCATATCTCCTGTCAAGACATTTGGACATCAAACATCTATTGTATCCATACAGTATGTAGGTGTGTGACTGTGCATCGTGTTTGTGCGCAAACCTGCAGCATGCATGGCAGATGTGGCAAACAAACTTGATGGATTGTGCTGAATTTAAAAAAAAAAAAACAGAAAATACAAAGAGCAAGGAGAGACAGAGTGACATCGTCTGACGTGGGTTTGGTCTGGAGGACTCACCGTCTGGACCTCAGCTGCATCTCTCTGCCTGATATAGACCTCTCTCTAGGCTTGAAAAGGTTATCTAGGACATGCACATACACACACACACACAAACACACAGGAATAACAAATAAGAATTAATATGTAAATGAATCTTGAATATGTTAATGAACACTGAGGGCTGTCTGTGATCTCTCTTTTTCAGACACATTTGAGCATTAACACACCCCTACCCCCACACACACACACACACACACACATACACACACACATATCAAACACCATACAAAGCCATATCCAGTCCTATTAAGTCTGACTTTTCTGTCTCTCACAGATTGAACTGAAGTGAATTGGCAGAGTGCTGCCGCTCAGGTCAACAGCACCAAGACTCTTTGTTCATAATTAGACTTCAGACTTCAGTCAGAGACCAGTGTGAGCTATTCAAGGCTCCTTATTCCATGACTCCTCCATGACCTTCCAAAAGTTGGAAAGCTTCAGTTACCTGAAGTATCATCCCTCCCTACTTTATTAATGTTTTACTAAATGGTTGAGCGGTGAAGGCGTCCGGTCGGATTTACCGTAAATAAAAAATTGCTGTAAACAATCTGCTGTGATGAATGTGTATGGAAAAAAAGTGTTAATGCTGGTATAATCAGAGAGCATTTAAGAAATTCAAATATGACCCAACCTATGTAGAGAATCAATTCCCTGTCTGGCTTTTAAAAATCCCATATTTTCTTATAGCAGACAGAGAATCAAGCTGTTGAGTTAAAACTGCTGAGAGAAATGTTGGATGTGGTGCGCGCTCACTTCAACCGAACAAAGCCTTGTCAGAGTTTATAAGTCTGACAGCTTCAGTATGTGAGAAAGACAAAAAGAAAAGACCGAGAGAGTGTTTTACTGAATATATAACAGTATTTCCTTCACAGAAATCATAATCTACACCTTTATGACATCAAACAACATGGCAACAATTTTGAAAAACACTAAGTAAGACACCAAACGGCACAGAGGGACGCATGTGAATCTCTTCTTGTGTTACTATTAAAAGCTGTTGTCTTCTTTACTGACAGAAAAGGCAGGCAGGAAATTGCTACATCCTGCCTAATGACACTTTGTTTGGATAGTCTATGTACATTGCTGATAGAGTACAATGCTGCACAGATTGAAGTTTAATGAAATAATTCAGAGAATATGTAAGTATGTTCATGAACTGTCACATGTACTCTTAAGATAATCTGTTAAACATCAGCAGGGGTGTCAAACTCATTTTTGTTCATGGGTCACATACAGCTCAATTTGACCCGAAGTGGGCTGAACCAGTAAAACCACTGCATAATAACCTATAAATACCAACATCGCTAAACTTCTCCCTTTCTTTTAGTGTAAAAAGGCACATTACGAAGATGTTCATCTAATTACAAAGCAGCAGATGATAAACAGCGTGAGATGTCTGCAGAAAAATATGAGCAATCTCAACAATATGTTCCAATTTCTCCACATTCACTGTCGTTACATGTGTATTTTTCCATACATTTCCACTCCTGTGTAGTGTAGTAACACCAAACTAAAATGGAAGCTACCGAGAAAGCAGGTTAAGTTATCCCCTGCTTTACAAACCATGCAGATGAAAAGTTTTGGCAGCGCCTTAGTAATAAGGCTCAACCCAGGGGCATTCGTATGGACAGTGCAGGCTGTGCGGTTGCACTGGGGCCGTGAGTAGAGAGAGTGGGCCCTCCAACGATGTGTTGGGTGGAGAATGACTGAGTTGAGTGATTGCCACCTTGAACAAAATGAATAATTTCTTATTTTCTTTGGTATTTTTTGTTATATATAGGTATGCAATTGTAATCGCTGAGTAATATGAATGTCGATGTTGTCCAGTGTCAAGTCTCTGATCATGTGAAGGGACGATATGTGCATGATAGTGTGCACTAAGGCCTGGCATAATAGTGTGCACTGGTGTCCACCATAACTACCTTACGCCACTGGCTCCAGCAACATTGTTTTAAGAGAGAAGTCTGATTCAGATTCATTTGTACTGAAGCTGCTGATTGACAATATTTTTCACAACGTTTAAAATATCTTTGACCACGTAAGCATTCATTATTTTTTCAGAGTGCTGTATTCTGGTCAGGCAGGAAAAGCCTCTGAAGCAGCATTTTACATGAATTAGGCTACTCATTGTTTAAGCCGACCCCTTTTAGCAACACAAGTGCATCAATATTAGGTGTGTAGAGTCATCCAGGGGGCCAGATTGGACCCTTTGGCAGGCTGGTTCTAGGCTGCGGGCCATATGTTTGACACCCCTGATCCACAGAATAAAGAGAAACATTTGAATAGTTGAATATCAATAAGTAAGCTGTTGAAAGGTTACAAACACTGTATGTATTATCTGTAGGCAGACTATCAAAATCATACCAATTTTGGACGAAAGCTTGTTTAAACCAGGCATTTTGCATAGAAATATGTTTTTAATGCCCTTTACATCAGGGCTCTTCAACATTTTTCAGGCTAAGGAGCACTTAGCTATAAGAGAGATGCAGCAGGGACCTCCTGCTTCATATATGTTATAAAACTGCACTGCATATTAAACTGGGTGGATGGAGGTTGTCGGGCAGAAAGCCATGTCAGCCTCAGGCTGCAGTCTTGACCTGCATTTGCTTTTCAGGTTGGTGAGGGAGTAAACTCCACTTTCACAAGGAGAAGTTGATGATTTGTGCTAATTTGTATTTTCAAACATAGTTTAATTTTTGAAAAGAAAAAAAGCCCCCCTGCAGTAACTCTGAGGACCCCTAGGGGTCCCAGACCCCCCTGTTGATGACCGGCTATACATCATATCTGGCCCCCAGTTCTTCATTTCGGTGTGCCTCTGTGCTCTGATTTCATTTTTATCTGTGTTTGTGAGTTTAT
>JAPZEB010000003.1:19456515-19470221 GCA_029783705.1 Chaetodon striatus | reverse complement strand
GGATAAGCAAAAGTTGGAACAAATAGAAAAGAAAACATCACATTTATATTCTAGACACCTCTGGTCTCAACTTGTGTGTATTCCCTGCATACAGAGCTTTAGAGGAAAAAATGCTCTAACTGATCTGCAATACTAGATAATGGCCAGCAGAGAGCAAAGTTGGATAATTGCCACGACAATCTGAGGAGAATAGTATGTAAAATCACAGCTTTTTCCCAGATCAGCTGAGGTTGTAGGGGTGAACATGAATTATTTGAGGAACAGATCAATATGGCATCACTACAAGTTCCTTGTTTAGTTATTTCCAAGTGTATGTGTGGGGTTCCTTCTCACCAGAAAACTATACACCCACTGAAGTAGCCTTCGTCCAAACAGCCATGGATTTGATGAATGTGTTAGTCCCTGCAGAAGTGATGTAACGACAGATGGGAAACAAGATGAATGTAGAAGATGAGGGCCTGCACTGCACTGACTCCTGGGAGACTATCTCAAGTGCGAGACTGTGAATTGCTTGCTGTCGTCACTATAGGTTGAATGTCACACTTCCACTTCTACATATGATCTCCAGCTGGTGGCTACTGCTGACATCACGGGTGGTCTGGCAGCAGAACAGAAACCTTCTGATTGGTTGGGCAGGGAGATGAAATTGTATTTTTCTAGGTTACTCAGCTGCACTTACCACTAAGTGGATCTGGGGTGGTGCAGTTCCTCTTTTGCTTGCTTCGATCCTCCCTGAGGCCCTGCACCAGGTCTGGATTGGAGTTCTGCAGCGATTTCCTTCTCCTAGCCCTCTGCTCCAACCTCCTCACCCGACCCTGAGATCGGCTGATGAAGTCTGGCCTGAAGAGCTCCAGAGCCTCCTGGGGCGGGGGGGGGAGAGGAATACGTACAGTAAGCTGCCTGTTGGTGGGAAGAATACAGCACAACTCATAGACACTAATCCTGTGGAAAGAGAAAGAAAAAAAATCTTCATTGGGTTCGAATCTATTCTGAACATATCTGTAATCTATTCCTTAACCTTGGAAAATCCTCCTCGCAGCCTCGTAATAGCTGAGAGGTATAGGCAACATGGTAATACTATGCTCAGCTTTAAGGGGGATAAAGGTAAGAGAGCTTTACTCATGGGGAGAATCTGAATCCTTTAGAAACCTCACTGGATCTTTACCTCTCACAAGGCTGAGATAAAACTTGTTACATTAACTGGGTAGAAAGGAAAACGAAAATTAAATTAAGAGAGGGAGACAGAAAAAAAAAAAAAACGGAAAACCTTGTAATTATTAAAAGATTTTTTTCATTCCCCCTCTACTTGGCAGAGGCTGTGTCAAACACCAACTAAAGCAAAAATCCCTCCAAGTGTAAAAATCACCCCTAAAGAGATGCCGCTTCTGTTGTGATAATGTTTATTCCAAGAGTAAACACATTAAGATTCTCTGTGTGGGAAACCTTAATTGAAATAGTCTAATACATCATTCCTGAGGGTTTAAAGGTTCCATATGGCACAGACACTGCACTTTTCCACATCTGATCAGTGTGGCTGAACCGTGCGTGACACTGAGCAGCTACTCCTGTTATTTTTTAAACTACATAAATGACCTTTATGTTGTCAGGCTTGTCTCTGTACTTTGTAGAGCCGTTATTTGTTGCATTTGCATCCTCTGCGGCTCCACTCGTTCTTTGATACTCCTTAACTTTGATTTATCAAAAGCAGTGGAACAAGTAGACAATTGGAAATCAATTTGCCACTGTGGACTTTTATTCATTTTTAGCTTGAACCTGCATGAAATAATCTCCTTGTTAGAGCCGACACAGTCTCCAAAAAACGCTCTCAGAAGGAATAATGAACTAAACTGCTTGTTTATTGTGATATTGTATTGTAGCCTTATGCACATATAAAACAGTTAAAAAATGGTCAGGGCTTGACAACAAAAAAAAAAATCCTAGCACAAGCTCCACTTAAAGGTGAACTCTCAAGAATTTACACATCAAAGTCTGTTTACAGGTCTTGGAGAGTACTACTGTGTGGAGAAAAAAAAGTTGTATAAAGCCTTTTGTGGCTCCAGGAGGAACTGTGCAAAATCTGATAAATTGCCAGTTGGGTCTGAAGACTAAAAGTTTAAAAATGAAAAACATCTGGGGGTGTGAAGGTAGAGAGAGAAGGGAGGTTAACCTCTGTAGCATGCTACTCATCTCTGCTTGAGACTAGCAGCTCAGGGCTAATTTAGCTGCAACTAGCATAACACATCACTGTCTCCGGCTGCAGTTGAGTGGCATTGTGGGGGATGTAGGCAGCAGGTTTTGACAAGGTAGAAGAATGTGTGGCATAATAACACGTTTCAGTTGTTCTCAATGCCACGGGCAGAGAGACAGGTTACAACCTCTGCAGCCCAGTCACCACAAGAAAATCTTAGCATCGTACATTTCTGCAAACCACAAATACGTTACATGTATTTGTTTCTTTAAAGCCTTACATGGCCTGGCACCCAAGGACATCTCTGAGCTTCTCTGCCCCCTTTCCAACCCTAGATCTCTCAGATCCTCAGACCAGTTGCTCCGGGCAGTCCCACAATCGAGACTAAGGGGGAAGGGCGATTGTGCGTTCGCAGTAGTCGCCCCAAAGCTTTGGAACAGCCAACCCTTTTCAAAGAAGTGCTCCCCCTCTGTAGACACATTTAAATCTAAGCCTAAGACCCACATTTTTCTAAAGCCTTTGATTGTCCTTAAGGTTTCTGTTTTATCTTTCAAATTTTATTGTAAGATCTTACTATTCTGTGCTTTATTTTCTTTTTCTACTTTTTATTTGTGCATGTTTTGGCTTTGTTATGTTATTTCTCATACGTTTTAGTGTTACCATGTTATGTTATTTTACTGTGCAGCACTTTCGTCAACTCAGTTGTTTTAAATGTGCTTCAGAAATAAATTTGATTTGATTTATATTATCATAATATATGAGCTGACTTTGTCATTTGGAAACTTATGGCGTGATGGATGGTGAGACACCTGCTAAACTTCAGACCACTACAGACCACAGTTTAAGGCCAAAAAATAACAAAACCAGTTGCTTTTTAGCAAGTCATCGCTCTGTTTCCACTGGGCATAGTGCCATGAAAGGTGATTGTTTTCTACACAGTCATTACTGTGTACCTGCTGGGATAGTGCCACGAAAAATAGTTTGTTTTTTTACCTGGACGTTGCTGTGTTTCCAGTCAAAACATGATCTTTTCCTAACCATAACCAAACCACATTGTGTGTTTTTTGCCTAACCCTAACCACACACTAACCACAGTGTTGTTTCAATGTACCTGCTACATACTGCTGTGCATATGTATCATCTGTGGTTCTGGGGTTTGCAGAAACATACACTGCCAACATTTATTCTGGCGATTGTGTTGACCTCCCCCACATATCATATCCTATCCGATGATAGGTAGTCTACTCGTCACATGGTGACTAGGCCGGTCACGATAATTATGTTATGGACGAAGTCAGCAATAATAATCAAGGTCATGTCCATATAAAGTACAATATTGCCCTTTAGGTTTACATACATGTTTGTTAATGTAAGAATGTCAGCAACATTTCAGCAAACACAATGCCGGAATAAACAGGAGAGGTTTTTCAACCATTTATAAAACTTGGGAGCAAGTCCTATGTAAGTAGGAAAAACACAACAGAAAAACTAACAGAAAAACAGAAAAAAACAAACCCAAACAAACAAAAAAACACATTTTGCAAAATTTTGCTGTCATTTCTGGTTATTTATGTTTGGTTTATTTTGGATATTTAAATATTTCTATCTCAAATGTCTGAATACTTTAGAATTCAAATTTCAGTACTCCTTGAAAGAGTGTACTTGCATTATTATGCCATTGTGGTGTTATATCAGTGGCATGAAATGGTCTTAAAATGATAATACTATTGTTTATAGCATTTTTCTTTTGAAAAATATATTGTCCACCAAAAGTATTGATCATGACAGGCTTAAACTCTGCCCATCTCCATGACAACACAGCAAATTCAATCTGTTAATAAAAGCCATGAGGTGGCCACAAGCTGCAGAAAATGTGTGACTTGTGACAGGAATATTTTAGTCAAACTGCTTTTTCCAAGGTTGATAACGAACGTTCAAGCTCAGTGTTTGCTCTGGAGCACCTCTAGCTTGTTCCTATTGTGTAGTTAGTATAGGTAGATATTATTTAAACTGTGGCTCCTACTTTGAGGCTGAGAGTCTTGGGTGTGCCTTCCAGAGAATCCGCCTTCAGTTGGGAACAACAGGTCTTATCTGAGACTTTCTGAGGCTCCGAGGAACAGTCGTGTTGTTGCTCCTCTGTCTTTTCTCTCCCAGCTTGCTTGCTCCAAGTTCTGGAGTCCACTTGAGAGACACAGAGAGAGAAGTGAAATGACTGTAAAGTTTAATTTGAAAGTCACATCATTTCCGAAGAGAAAAGAAAGGAAACAAAGGGAAGAAAAAGTAAAAGTGAATTGGAAAGCAAAGAACAAGATTGTTTTCGCAGGGTAACTTTCACAGGGAGAAATAATTTGAAATAGATGTGTGTTTTTGCAGTTTGTGATGTAGTTTGTTACAATTTGATGTTATATAAAAGACATACAGTGAATGTAATTCAGAAGACTGTATTCTTCGTCTGAGTTATAGCACAATTTGCACAATGTTCTCCAGTTCTATCCGAGCTTTTATGATCTGCAGAAAGCAGGAAAATGAACAGACCTCACACTGACCCTTACACACACACACGCACACTCTACCCCCACAACTCATAGAGAGAAAAAACCCAGAGGGAACATGAGTGTGGCCTATGAATAATGCAAAAGATGACAGTGCATCCATCCTGCACCCGTAACCCCATTCCTCTACCTTCTGTGGAATACATATCTCCGCAGAATTCCCTGCCATGACCATGTGGCACGTAGGAAGAGCATCATTACATGGTCCACGAAGCACACGCAAAAATGTTATGTCGACGGTCAAGTTATTGCTACAGGATATGTCTTGCCCTTCAGGCATCGGCGTAAATGAAGTGCCCAGTGAAAAGAACAAAAGTTTAAAGAAGAAAAGGCATGAGGGTATGGGATGATGCAGAAAATAAATAATGAGTGTAGAGAGTGCTTTAATTATTAAAAAGTGTCGTGTTGCAGTTGTTTTTCTTGAGACAGCCAAAGTAACAGGGGAGGCAGGCAGGTAAAACTGCTTCAGGCAGTGACATCACTTTTTTTTTCTTTTGTCATTTTGGCTGCGAGTGCCGAGTGCCGGTACAGTATGAGCCTACTCACTGTACATAAGGTACAGTAGATTTACTGTACTCATCAATATTAATTCATTCAGCTTACCTTTGCTGCTACAGTAAACCCTGCCCAGTTGCCAGAGGAAAATGTTGGCATTGTATGTTTTGGCCGGCTACAGAAACACTGAATTTGTATGTTTCATGTATATCATATCAATGTCACTGAAGTGACGCAATGTATGAGGTGACTTTTTGATTGCGAGTTGGAGGTGAAGGTAGATGCCAAGCTGCTGACCACTGCAGTCTGCTGTTCAAGACTAATAAACAGTGAAACCGACTGTTTTTAGCTGTATTTTTAGAGGCTTTTTAGTCACTGAACATGGGTGTTTTGCACCAGAGATAATAGCACAAAAAGTGATTGTTTTTATTGAGACATCACTGCATTTCCTGCCAGGATAGTGCCACGTGAGGTGGTTGCTTTTTGCCAAGACATTGCTGCCTTTCAAAAGGGGATTGTGCCACTTAAAAGTATTTAAAGCCAAAACGTGATCCTTTCCTTTCTATTGCCAAGTAGATTTTGTGCCTAGGCCTAACCACACCTTAACCACAGCATTGTTGAAATGCGAAGCAGAAATGTATCTGTGTACAAATGTAACCTACTGTATAAGTGGTTTGCAGAAACATAAAATGCTAACATTTATTCTGGCAATCCGATTTCTAAACTCTAATATTATAGGAATAGTTTGAGAATTTAGAAAATACTATTATATTCTTTCTTGTGGATGCAAAAAATTGATACCTCTCTTTTGTTTATCCATGAAATATGAAGCTACAGCCAGCAGCTTAGCTTAGCATAGCTTAAAGAATGTAAACAGGGGAAACAGCTAGCTGGACTATTTTGGTCAGGTGCAGTCCTTCCTTGAGTGAGATTTCCAGGCAACCAGCCGAGCTAAGTCACATAGCACCTGGTGTTTTTGCTGGAGCACTCTGAACTTCTCAAGTTGAAAAAATTTCAACTTAAAGCGGAAAAACGCCCCACGTCATATCTTTGTCATCTTTTTTTGCCATTGTCCCATTGGATGATTTAAGAGGCAGCGGGCCTTCTGTGGTGGTCACGACAACAAGTTTACATTTGTAAACAATGGAGGAGAAACTGATGGTAGCAGTTGCCGGACACCCAGAACTAATTTTCACATTTTGGTTTTTGTACAGATTGAACTAATGGTAGCTGAATTTTGTTGCTGCTGGAAGGGCCAGGCTAGCCGTTTCTCTTTCCAGTCTTTATGCTAAGCTAAGCTAAGATAAGCTAAGCTAAGGAACAGTAACAGCTGCTGGCTGTAGTTTCATACTTAGCATGTGTACACAAGAGTGATGTCGACGCCCTTATCTAACTCTCAGGAAGAAAGCAAATGAGCATATTTCCCAAAATGCTGAACTATTCTGTTAAAATGGCATAAATGAATTAATCAGCTACCAACCTGCAGTGTAACATCCAATTCTGTTGCTTTGGGACTAGTATCATGTGCTTCTTCCCATTTATATAACCCTGAAGACAATCTGCCACAACAATTAAACCGGAAGCTCCACAGTGGCATAAACCAAATTATATTTCTTAATACAGCCCTCATATAACCTCGATCTTATCCTCACTTCTGTACCAAGAGACCTGGAGAAAGACTTAAAATCATGCAAATTCAGTCTATTCAGCCCACTGTTAATATATACAGCAGTTCATTATTTAAGATTTTATATTGAAGTGTTGGAAGTCAGGGGAGGATAAATGAAAGTGTTTGTTCTTTATTTAAATCTGCAGCCGGGCTGATTGTGTGTGTACCAGTTGGGATTTATCTTAAACAATGTGAATGTACAGTAGGAGCAATGTGGTGGGTGAGTGGGTGTGGTCTATTAACAATAAACAATAAATCAAAAGAGAGGCAGATTGAAAAAAATAAAGACTTTCCAGCCTCTAAGACCACCATGGCACCGCGTTTAGCTTGCTGCTACGCCTCTGAAATGTGATCTTATCTAAAATAGCTTAAGACTATACGAGCCACTGAAAGGAATACACAGATCAATTGCAAAAGGTACTTTAGATTCTCACTTCTGAAGCAAGGGGATGAAATTCATACCTGGGCCAATATTGGAAGTGTGCTGCCTGTGCCTGAAATTGCTACGGATAGGGAAGGCTGCCTCATCTGCATTCCCCTTCTGCCTGCCAGCCTTTGTGTTTGAGGGGCTTGGCCCTCTGAATGACAATAATCCCAAAGTAGTGCTGTGGCGCTGCGTGTCTGAATCATCAGCCTTGCTGTTAACACCATGAGCGGGTGCTATTTGCTCGACCTTGTGGCCCCTGTGCTTTGATAGAGGGCTTCTGCTGCACTGATCCGAACCACTCTCTAGGCCACTGCGCTTGTTTCGCCCCAACATGGCCACTCTGGGTCTCCCATAACCCTCATTTATTTTGGTTGGTTTGTTATCTGCGGAGGATCTGAGGCAGGATGAGACACCGAGGCGAACAGACAAGGTGGACCTGTACAAAGGGGGTTGACCTGCTCCTCTTTCCTCTAGTTCCACAAGGGAAATGGAAAGTGACTTGTCCAAAAACAAAACAGAGCTAGTGGACCTCAGTGGCACCTCAAGATGGATACAAGAGCGGTAGGAAGGCTGTGAAGACAGGTTCATTAACGGGCCACCTATCCTGTCCAGCTTTCTGTTGCTCTCTGTGCAGCTCAGTCTGCGTTGTACAAGTTGTACTTTCCTCTTCCCTTGATCTCTCACTGCCAATCCATCAGCTGGTGAGTAGGCCTGTCTGAACTCATTTGGCTTTAAGACAGAGAGATTCTGTCTGCACACGTCCATATGGGAGTTTGACACTCTCATTGTGCTCGTGGGTATGGATGAGGCTCTTCCTTCAAAAGTTTCCAGTAGTTTCGATGCAGTTGATGCCGTCACAGGCTGTGCTGGAGAGGATGAATGCGCGGTGTCCTGCGGTGACGGCAAAATCCTCTGGGCTGCGATGGTGATGGAGGAAAATGCTGACTTTGGCCTCCTTTCCACCACATCTGGGACACTCACAACCCTGGACAGGTTGGAAACTCCCCTGTAAGATCGGTTATCTGCAGTCCGAGCGGAGGCAGAGTGTGTTATTGCTCTAAGAGACACACTCTCCTTCTCCTCTTGCCCCCGCCACACACCCCATGACAGGACATTCCTGTGCAGTGAAGCAGTGACATCCTTACTTGAGGCCTGTGAAAAGAGAGAGAAAAGGAAAAAGAAACTTCATAGTGCGCAATTTACTCCTCTGCAAACTGAAAGACTGTGTAACTCAAATTAAACCAAGAAAGACGACAAATTCAAAGATATTAACCGCTGTGATGTGGTTGGAGGGACTTATTTTCTGCCCGACTTGTTTCTTGATCTGTTGCTGTTGCCATGACAATGTGTGACTTGATGGGCAGCACTTGGGGACAAATTAGCCATGACATTTAAAATGAACAATCAAGATTTGTCTTTTGAAAAAACAAAACAAAAACAAAAAACCATTCTCCCAGTATTTCTATTTTTTCGACTCAGTTAAAAAACCCAGCAAACTCTAGTCACATAGGCTATAGAGTATTCTGGAGTTATACCTTCTTTCCTGCTGCTTTTGTACCCAAGATACCTTGCTGGTTAACATTTTTCTTTCTCTCTGTTTGAAGGGCAAACAATTACAAATCTTCCTCAAACAGCTCTTGTGTTGGCTCACATTCCCAAGACCCAAATGTCAGGAGAATTTTACACAAATATAATTTGGCTTAATGAGTAATTTTGTCTCTTGTTTGAGTGCTATTGTTAACCGTGGTAATGGAAATCTGAAGACATCATCTCATTATATCAGAGATCAAACAACAAATAATCATGGAGGAGACAGTATTCTGTGACACATTCAGACATGGAGTGATGGAGCCTGGGAGGTGACTTGGCTGAAGTTTTTTAAAAGGCGAGTGTGCACCGTATAAGTCGCATGCATGCTTTAGTAAAACACACAGGCGCTCTAAGTACACTTTTTGTTTGTTTGTTTGTTTGTTTATTTTTACAGGGACAGCGTGCAATTAAAAGTAATTGCACCAGAGTTAGCTATCAGCTAATTTGCATCTGCTGTCCCTGGGCAGGTAGGCATAAACACATCAGCAGCAGAACAGCAGATACACCACACAAGACAACACAATACATAAAAGTCCATCAGTGTGAGGAATAAAATCAGTATGATAAATGTGATAATTACAGGGCAATCACTGGAGATGACACTATTGTGCTGACTTTAGCCAGAGCTTAAGGTTGGTTTTAATCACTGTAACGCTTTCCGAGTCTCTAATGATTGTGGGTATGGAATTCCACTTCCTCACTACTTTAACAGGGAGAGCATATTGACCAAAGGCTGTCTTTCTGTACCCAGTCACAGATGCTCTGGTCCTACTGCTGCAGACGAGATAGGAAAGACATCCTCTAAGAGAGGGTGTGAGATCATGAATGATTTTAAACATCAGGCATGCATCAGAGTAGAATAACAAGTTATCAGAAAGGAGAAAATTACATTTCTTTTAGGATATTACAGTTGGAAAATGGTCTCCAGCCAAGTTAGAATCTCAGGTGTGTTTTAAAAATGCATGGTGTTCAGATCAGATTTAACTTCAGCATCACTGCGCCGGGATAACAGAATGCACTTAGCAGATAACCAGAAATGCAAAAGACACATTAAAGTCAAGTGCATTTTAATGTACATATGTATATAGATGATATGAAAAAGCTAAGATATGAATAGCATTGACAGGTTGTACAGTATGAACAGTGTAAGTGGAAACAGTGTAGATAATATGAGTACACCGTAGAAGATATAACCAGTAGAGACAGTGGTGTAATAATGTAAAATAAATATTCATTCATTCATTTTCCCTAACCACTTATCCTATTAGGGGTTGCAGGGTGCTGGAGCCTCTCAGCCAACAATGGACAAGAGGCAGGGTACTCTCTGGACAGGTCCCCAGACTGTCACAGGGCTGACACATAGAGACAGACAACCAGTCATGCTCACTGTCACATCTACGGCTAGTTACCAGTTAACCTAGCCTGCATGTCTTTGGATGGAAGCTGCAGTGCCCGGAGAAAACCCACACTAACATGCAAACTCTGCACAGAAGGGCTCCCCCACCCCTTGTTTGAACCAGCAAACCGCTAACTGTGAGGCAACAATGCTAACCACTGCATCATCGTGCCACCCTGTGAATAAATATGAAGACATCATATATCAAATATAAGCAATGTAGACGGGAGATAAATATAAATATGCGCACTCCTCTAAGACTTCCCAGAACATCTGTTCAGATCTGAGCTGAACCATGTGGAAAGTGCAGTGCACACTGCATCCAGTCTAAGGGCCTCATTTACACACACATGCTTTCCTTCAGGGTGCACACGCTTTAGCACGAGAGACGCATCACCCAATGTCAGAAGAAAGCCTCCCATTACACGTTGGTTAACATGATCAGTTTCCACCTGTGTTGTTCGTTTTATGTTTACAAGCATTGAGATGAGCTGGAAATGAATTTTTTTTTTTTTTTACCTCGACTCTGACCAAGCTGCTGCTTCAAAGGCTGAGAAATGAAGCCACTGTGGAAATGCCAGAAACTTAAATTCCTTAAATGGCCACTTGAGGCTGACTCCAGAGGCCAGTCATTCCCCATAGACCCCCATGTTAAACTACCAACTTTACAGCAAAAATAAACCTGGTACAAAAAACGGTTTGAGTCTCTGTGACAAATGGCTTAAAGTTACATATATTTAAGGCTGTGGCTGCTTGAGTGACAGGCTGTCTGCGAGGCATTGCTACAGTTTGTAAGTCAGACCTACCCCTCACTCCCCCACAACTCCAATCTCGTCGAAACATGGTCACTTTTGGCTCCAAAAAGAACAAGATGACAATGACTAAAGTGCCAAACTTGAGGCCTTAAAACAGTCTCCAATGTCAGAAGGTGACATCTCGGTAGCTTTGCCCATTATGTTTATACAGCCAACAATTAAACACGTACATGACACAACCATTCTAGGCCTCACCTCCAATAATTATGAAACCTAATACTGCACTGAGGTGGCCCAAGGTGTCACTTTGTGCGCAATGAAGCTACATACCCTCTCTTCCTGCTCATTACCATCCATTCATCCATCCATCTATCCATCCACCCTGTTTTAACACTTCCACAACGTCTGCTTGAATCATTAACCTCTTACAGCACTCGCTGTCTTCCCATTCTTGACCACACTGTTCCAATAAAAATCAGAAACCTAGTCAAACACCCTGCTTTGGCCAAATGATCACACGCGATGCCTGAAACAACCGTGCAGAAAATTGGAATGCAAATGGAAGTTGATAAAGTCTGCAGTTTTTCCACAACGCTCTCAAAGAATATAAGGCAAACTAACAGAGAGCAGAGAGAGAGGCAAGATCAGCATATATTTCAGACAGAATATCTAATATCCAATAACCATAACCCCAAAGTCCTATTTAAAGTAATGAGCTCTGCTCTCAATGGACCAACCAATTCAGATCTTGTACGTGGTAATGATTGGACAGAGAAATTTGCTGCTCACTTTATTCGGAAGATAGAGAGCATTCAGTGTCGAATTTTACCTGATCTTCAACATCTACCCACATTCAACAATGATCTTGTTTCTCTCACCTAGTTTCAGACCAGTGATATCTCAGCACAGTAGACTTGAGTAAACAGATGAAATCCTCTACCTGTGTTCTAGACAGTGTCTCAACAAAGTTTTTAAAACAGGTATTCCCCACTGTTGGTCCTTTTATTTTTTAAATTATTAACAAAGTCATTTAATTGAAATAATCTCTGCTATTGTAGTTTTTCCTAGCTCTCTGCTTGTGGCCAAACATGACTTTGCTGTTAGACACCCCCAGACTGTGTAACACCCTGCCAACTGAGATCAGACAGGCTACATCATTAGCGTCCTTTAAAAGCCTTGTTAAAACTTTCTTGCACATGAAAGTATTTATGAGTATTTAATATGTTGCCGGGTTTTATCATCCCTCACTGGCTATTTTATATATTTTTTAAAACTTGAATTTATCCCAGTGTTTTGATGTTTTTATGATCCCTCGGTTCATATTTTATTTTATTGTTGTTTTTGGGTTTTATCTGCCTTTTTTGTCTGTAAAGCACTTTGTAACCTTGTTAGAAAAGTGTTATATAAATTAAGTCCATTATGATGTGTAATATAATATTATCTGACAAAGGATGATGTAATGTGGGACCTTCTTTTACTTCATTAAACCTCAGTCACCTGAGCACTGAAATGCTGTGGGGCAGGGGGACAGTGTCACCAGCTAAAGTGTGTGTGTGCAACTTACTTAAAGCATGTGTATGTTTTAGAAAGATGCACATGTGCCTTAGGCCTACTATAGCAAGCATGCGATTTATAACGTGGATGCTTTATATACATTTTTATGCCCCTGTGCTGTGTCATTATGTTTTCCTGTTGTCTGTCTCATTCTTGTGAGTGCAATATTTCAAGAATGGGGGAAGGAATTTCTTTTAATTTGGCACAAACATCCACTTTTGGACTCAATAATAAAGTGACTAGTTTGGTGGTCATAGGTCAAAGGTCAAAGTTACTGTGACCTTGTCTGTCTCATTCGTGTTAATGTTATATCTTGAAACACCTTGACAAAATTTCCTCAAATTTGGCACAAACGTCCACTTGGGCTCAAGAATGAACTGATTAGTATTTGGTGGTTGAAGGTCAAAGATCAAGGTCGCTGTGACCTCACAAAACATGTTTTTAGCCATAACTCAAGAATTCATATGCTTATTATGACAAATATTCACACAAATGTCTTATAGAATAAAATTATGACGTGATGACATTTTCCATCCAAAAGGTCAAAGGTCAACTTCACTGTCACATCATAATGTTCTACAAAAACACTTACCATTGTTCAAAACCATAACTCAACCATGGTGGTTTTGTTGCCTTAACCCAATCATGTGCATGTGTTTGCAAAACATGTACCGACCTAGTGCATTTATTTTGACAGAACCTGTTTGCAAACTGTACATTTCCTGTGAAAATGAAACTGTACTTTGAAATAAAATAATGCATGTAAAAGGCAGAACTTAACTTATCCTACAGCGTCAGCAGCCAACACACCCAGACTAACTTGCACGTCATATCTCGATGTGGAAAGTTGTTATATTACATTGTTACTGGCAGTATTTCAACCTGACGCTGTCCAGTAGCATATCATACCACCATGACAGGTGCTGTCCAGGCTGGCTGCTGCATATTATAACAATGTGAATGGTTATGTCCAGTCACGTTACATAATGATGCCACCCGGCCGTGTGTCATACCACCAAGAAAAGTGGCTTTAAGCATCAGATGTCTGACACTGAAGTCGCTGACAAAGTTGCAGTATTC
>JAPZEB010000003.1:19415031-19428959 GCA_029783705.1 Chaetodon striatus | reverse complement strand
TGATTTGTGTACTTGTGTTTGAAATTGTTGCTATTAAGCCATGTTTAATGTGTGTTTTGAATCAACTAAACTTTACAAAATTTCACAGAAACCCTACCGCTGACTAGTGGTTTGGAGGTGTAACTGCAGAGTGACACAGACACACTATGACACAAGTAAAAATGCT
The DNA here is from genome assembly GCA_029783705.1 of Chaetodon striatus. Lineage (NCBI taxonomy): Eukaryota > Metazoa > Chordata > Actinopteri > Chaetodontiformes > Chaetodontidae > Chaetodon > Chaetodon striatus. The sequence goes on along the minus strand of JAPZEB010000003.1, from coordinate 19,428,793 downwards.
CACAACGATGTAGGCTCTGCATAGAGCTGATGCACAAGTATAAATCCTGCTTAAATAATACCACATGTACGACAGGTGTAAAGTAGATAAGGGTGATTGGGGTTCATGGTCAACTGACTCATTTGATTTGTGCCCTGTGTGACATTCATTGTTCACAGATGTTCACACAATTCTCTCAATCATATAAAATTATATAACAACTAAGGAGAAATTATGTGCCATTACATAAAAATACTCCCTGTCACAAAGTCATATGATTGACATAGTTCTTTTCAGTTATTACACTGTACAAGGATTTTCTGACATCTTAACTCTAATGCTTTGTCTGAACTAATTTGACCCAGTTTAGCCCCAATTAAGCGTTCCTCAGCATGCTGAAAAGGCTGAGCTCTAAATCTCAGGATGTGATAGTTCTCATAGGCTTTCTCAAAATACAAAGATCTTGAAAACTTAGCCAATTATTGCAGCAGCTTTGGAGTTTGATGAGTTACAGAAAAACTCATGTACATCCAAAAAGCATCTGCCAGGTTTTTGTTAACGAGCCCCTCTGCAATAAGTATGGTACAGCACTTTCTTAGGCAGAACCCACTTTCACATAACGTGGTTAAAGCCAAGAGGAGCAGTGTGTAGGAGTGAGTTGCTGTGAAATTGACTTTGTTATTAGTCCAACTGTGGGTAAATAAAAAACTGGAATTATGCAACATTTGAAAAAGTTCCCCCGAGGACTGTCAGACTTAAACAGGCTTATGTTTGACACTTGGATGGTGCATCATTTGACACGTTTTTGCAGGGAACATTTAGACAAGTCCTTAACCTTAGTTTCATTGCTCAGCTTGCCTGAAGCCAGGGTGACCGTGCATGGGGAATTATTTTTGAATGAATTACAAATAAGGCAATTTGCAAAACTTGCCACATGAGATGACAAAGCCGAAGACCTTGTGGACCTTTTTGTTAATTAAAAATAGCGGTTTATGTTAAAATACATGTTTATGATTAACTGTAAATGTGACACCATTTCAAAGAGGAAAAAAATTATACATTTTAATCAGACAAATACTTGGATTATCTAATTATAGAGAGATTTAGCTTTTGCTCACTCGTGCAATGCTTGATGGATTTAAATAAATGCAAAATGTTCTTCATTAGCATCCGCCTGATGAATTAGAGGCCCATACATCATACATGTAGATGGTGAGGAAGACTTAGACCATTTATAGTATGTATTACTGGGACTTTCTCTAAAAATATTAACTATAGAAGATGTTAAATATTTTCCAAAAGTGTTAATCTCATTCTTATACATGCTGTAACACAGCTAACACTCAAAGGAGAGCAAAAAGGGAAAGCATTTCTCTGAGCGTTTCTCTTTCCATCAGTAGATGTGCCAGTTGGACATCATTCTTTTGCCTCCAGACAACGTGGATGTGGGAGAGCAAAGAAAACAAGTCTGAGAGAAGCAGACAGCGAGCGAGAAGAAGAAGAAGAAATGAGGGATGGCAGTGTGAAGGATTTGTGACTGAAAGAGAGTGCAAATCTACAAGATGAACCTCAACACTGCTGCTCCCCCCTTTCAAACCTTGAAGTACAACGCTGCGCAGATGCTGCCCTGATTTCAAGTCCCTTTTAACAATTTATCCTCTTGTCCCCTTACAGAGTAAATTTACTGTCCCTTTGCGCCCCCTGTGTCTGATGACTCCGTAAGTGGTCTTGAAATTAATTTGATCACCACAGCTTTCATCGCCCTCCTGCTCCTCTCTCCTTCCTGTCTGTTTCTCCTGCCTCTTTGGAGGGTTAAACGCTTTGAGAGATTGCTGGCCGTGGCAGTAAAGCATGCTGACAATGGGAGGCAGAAAGCGAGGGCTCGCATGATAGGTGAGGGGGAGGCGATTGCTCTATGTCGCTATGATGCAGCCGTTTGACAAAGCAGCTCAGATATGGGTCTCAGCTCCTGACCTGATCAAATCCCAAAGAAATAACTGAGCACCTCCCGCTGACAGAGGACAAAGCAGCCTCTATAAAGCAGCCACATGTATGAAACCGGTTTAGCCACCGGAAAATATATCAAGCAGTATTTTGGTATGCATTATAAGATAAGTTCCAACTCATGCACATTGCGTAATGCGTTATATAATTTTAAATACAGTGTATCCATAGCAGTGATCTGATATTTCAGAGGTAATAATGGCACTGCCTTTTTAGACAGTCATCAAACTTTGGACATAAATCTAAATATTAGGAATACAATATTTCCCATCGATATGTTTTGATATTAATTATACTATGATCAGACTCACACAAACAGACACTCATATGCCATAATATATAAAGACACACACATATATATATAAACAACCCGACAGAGAACAAAATATATCAGCAAGGAAATCGATGTCTGTCAGAGGGAAAGTGAATGATGCATCGATGAAGCCTTTTGGAAATTCATTCTCTCGATGGGACGTTTCACATTATTTGGACTGGGCTCGCGCTGATGTGTTATGCAAGGAAACTGGCACAACCTTCTCAAAGGCTCACATTTGGTACACAGCCTCGGTCAACATTACAAATTTCACTTGGCATCTCGATGCACACCCCACTGGGCTTTGATTGTGGAGCTACTGCAGATGCGTTTGAGTCCATATAATACACGCATTTCAAACAGAGATGAGCACGACATGTGCCAGGGAGGAAGCATAATAGGGCTGTTGTGTTGATTGTAAAATCCCAAACAAATGTTACTGGAGATCAACATTCTCATTTGTTTAATTTCATGCTGTTGTAAATTTGTGACAGCGCAATAAAAAGTTTTTTATATATATGAGCTCCAAAGAAATCAGATTAAGATGTTGCAGTGGGACAAGCCTACATGCAGTATTCCCGTAGAATACAAATGGATGTTTCCAGCATCACTTCCACCACAGCAGAAAAAGTGAGAAAAAGTGTATGTATGAAATGCTACCAGCACCTCTAAAATTCTACACTCAAAACATAAATGCAAAAGCAAGAAGTTGTACTTTTACAAAGAGATACATTTTGTGACAACTCCTTGGTCAGACAGTGTGACTTCTTGGAGTCTTGTAAACAGACAACCAGCACAGTCTACACCCGTCTCTGTCTTTCTGTGTCTTCTTAATATGATAATAATGTACTTTACGGATGCAAAAGCACAACATGAAATATAAATATTTAGCAGTAGAGAAGTATTAAAATGTTTGACAAATACAAAGGCACACTTTTGTAACTTTATGCCTTCAAACTGTACTACATTGGTAGAAAAGTCCTCAAAAGAAACAAAAGCATCAGTTAAGTACATTTGTAGTCCTTCAGTAAGCTAATTACAACTTAATTTGCTTCGGTTTCACACAACTTAAATGTCCAGTATATTGGCAGAAATGAAATAAAATATAATAAGTATGATTTCTTTGGTGTATAATCACCTGAAAACAAGAATGATTGTGTTTTCGTTACCGTACAATGAGCCATTTATATTAGGTCAAAGGTAACATGTTAATAATGAGTGAATGCAAATTCCTTTTAGCACCACATATTTCTTTGATGCACGATTAACGCATGTATGTTCTGTAATAATGATCCTCGGCCCAACCCATAGTTTGGGAAATCAGGAAGTGATGCAACAGTAACATTATCGATGGCAAGCAGAGACAAACCTCCATGAGCAGAAATGGATAATGTTCAGCTTCAGAGCTCTGCCAGATGGTTCTCTTGACAAGACCAAAGTCATTAGCATTTACTGTCGATGTGAATCGAGTTACCACTGGAGTACTTTGAGCTGATTAAAAATACAGGAGATGTTTAGTCAACCTTTACAGGTGTAAAGCTAGACACCACATTGTGTTAGTATTACTAAGTAATGTTACATTCAGGTCAATATTTCCATCTTTTGTTGCCTGTTGCCTGTCGGCATGCTTTTAGCATATTTTTTGAGCATGCAGTACCTTCGATTTTATTCTACAGAATATTCTGGGCAGTATTTGTCATTGTTTTGGATTGTTGCAATAATAATAATAAACATACATTTACATAAAGCAAGCACATTTATCCACCCCCATGTTGATAAGAGTATTAAAAACTTGAAAAATATCCCTTTAAGGTACATTCATTTATTGCGAGTTAACTATGGACAATCATGTGATTAATCATGAATAAATATTTTAATCGACTGACAGCCCTAGTTTATATCTACATACAGAGCGGACCTCTTCCTACGGAGTTTGCCATGTTGTCTCTACAGTAGCCCAGAATGAACAAACCAAACAGTTGCACCAGATAAGGCTGTTTGCATTTACACATTTCGCGCCAGTCATCATGGTTCTCCTTCACGCTTGGCACACGGGGGAAGTTTCAGCTCACCACTAGATGCCTCTAAATACTACACACTAAACCTTTAAGTGATACATTGTAACCAAACAGAATGTACACTTAAAGTTTACTCACAATACTAAGAAGTGAAAAACTGTTTCAAGTGTTGTATCTTTATGTGCATTAGTGAGGATAAGGGTCTTAAAATGCCACATATCAATATAAACCAGGAGTTGGAAGTGCGAAAGTGTGTTTCTCCTTCCTCCATATAAAAAGGATTCACTTCATTATTTGAAAAATGAAGTGCTGCTCAGATGGCTAAAGTCAATATATTACAGTCTTTTTCAGTTGAGCGTTGTTGTCTGACTATATCTGGTATCTGATGAAAGAGATTTGTAAAAATCAAATACAGGTTGGAGGAGAGACGCATTTAGTGGATGCATGGCCTTCATCGACGGATGAATTTGTTACAGAGGTATGAGAGAGAGCAGAGAGAGAGAGCTCGGATAATTATTAGTCGGAAAAATGTTCTTTGTTTTGCATCAGCTGTACTTAAAATCATAAACCAGAGGAACAAAAACATACAGTGCAAATACAATGTTTGTCTCTGCAATCAGTTGGATGATGAAAGATAATATTTGTGTCGCTCACGGTGGGAAAAACATCAAAGATAATTTCATAGAATTAGAATTAACGCTGAAACACTGGTCTGTCTGAATGTGCAGGTTCATCAGTTACAAAGACAGCTTACTCTGGAGTCACACAGAGCCATGAAAAGAAGTTCAAAAATAACAAAATGCTTCTTGGTCTTTGCACCTCAAGGAGTCATTCCTTCATTCATTTTCCATAACTACTTATCCTATCAAAGGTCATGGAGGACGGGGCTGGAGCCTATCCCAGCTGGAATTGGGCGGGAGGCGGGGTACACCCCCTTGGACAGGTCACCACTTACAGGGCTGACACATAGATACAGACAACAATTCATGCTCACATTCACACCTACTGCATGTCTTTGGACTGTGGGAGGAAGCCGGAGTACCCTGAGACAACCCATGCTGACACGGGGAGAACATGCAAACTCTGCACAGAAGGGTTCCCCCCCTGGTTTGAACCCCCACCTTGGGTTCGACTCAGGAACTGCCACCGTGCCACCCACTTCAAGGAATGCAGGAGACAAATACATATATTACTGTAAACGATTCAGATATGACATGACAAGTATACTAGCACTTTTTGTGCACTGACCCCTATTAAATAATTAAATAAAAACACTGACTGTCATCAGCTCATGGCTTCTCATATCACAGTTTTTGTATTTTGTTGCTGGGAATGAGATGCGACATTGTTTGAGACACCCTTCTCAAACTAACCCCCTCTGTTGGTCAGCTGTCATCCACCAGCACAACCATCAGTAAAAATGGACCACATTAAAGTTTGATTTTTGGAAGCACTCCAGCTTCAGTTAATGAGCTGGTGGGACAGTTTTGACTCTCTGAGGTATTTGGGTTAAGTTTGCAAAATTTAGTCTCAGTCTCAGGCATGGTGGGGTGAAAGGAGAATTATTCAAAGCCTATATCCACAAAGACATTTTTTTCTGATATTATGTAACACATTTGAGAGTCAAAAATGTTTCTCAGCCATGAGGAGTCAACATAAGCAGTTTTTCTTTTCAATAATTAATCACTGTACATTGAATTTGGAACAGACAGTACTTGTGTGTATTATTAAACTGTTTGGTATTTGTCTCAATAACTGACTCAGATATAATCACCACTATTGCAAAACATTGAGTCATGTACACACACGGTATGTCGCTGGTTTGTTTAGCAGAAAGTGAAGCCTGTAAAGCGTAACATTTTCTGTTATTTGGCAGCAGCTATTGTTTTCAGTTTCCTTTATCAGCTGCCAAAAATAGGAAGGAAGATATCCTTTATATTACACACTGTAAAAAAAAAACCCAGTGAATTTCAGCTTTGCTCTGTGAACCCCTGACATAACAATACAAGAAATCTGATTGGCTCATTGCTGTTGGGAGTGTGCAATAAAAAGGGATGTGACATAGGTACAGAAATCAGGCTCAGAGCAGGTTTAACAACTGATATCTGTGTCAGACTCACAGAGTGATTCCTCCTCTCACAGCCAAACTGCTGCAGTAGAGTACAGGGCAGAGCATATGGAGACTAACAGCAGAGACACACTGCAGGCAGACTTTGATGCATTTGATATTTCTGAGGAGCTTGGCTTTCTCCTTGAAGAGCCACTGGTAAGTTTTATTGTCATCTTTTCTCATACAGACCTTTACTGTCTGTTAGTATTTCTTCAGTCAAAAGATGACAATAACAATACTTTATGTACACATGGACATTGTTTTTAACCATTGCGGACTATTTCCTCTTTATCTACTGCCTTTTTTTTTTCAGTATTCAGCAGCACACGTAGCACCTCAAGGCTGAAACTGATAACTTTGCTTGTTTTTGAGTTGGATTATAGAAGGTTATTGATCTGGTGAAAGCCTGTCTCTTCAAGTTTCTATTGAGCCATTCACATGACTGGGCCTGTAAGTGGTTCATTACACTTAAAATGCCAAATTCAGATATTCTGGTTGCACAAACTCTTTCATGTCTTAAGGAGAGATTTGGTTCAAATAAAATCATACATATGGCTCAAATTGGACAGTTTATGCAATGAGAGATCAGTCAGCAACCTTTGGGAATGATGGATTTTGAAATGTTGCAAAGCTTACTTGTCAGCATTGATGTTATTTTACAATTTTAAACTAAGAATTAAACATTTGCATTAAGCCTACTCATCTGTTTATACAGTGATTTTCCATCTGGGCTTGCCCCTGTTTTCTGCTTGGCTAATTTTCTCAGTTTTCTGCTGCCTCCCTCTTTTAAATTGCTTTCTCTCTCTGATTGATAGCACCAGTCATTCCCTGACATGCAGGTCAGGCACCATGGCAAACACGAGCTGATGATGTTACTGATTACACTCTACATGAAAATCCCCCATGCAAAAAAAAAAAAAACAATCAAAAAATCAACGAGCAAGTCATTTTATTCTTATTATCGTCTAGACTAACCTTCCAGATTATTATCGGGTGTGGCTGGACCTGGCGAACAATCTCACACATCTGATAGAGACACGTAAACTGCGGGATCTGGTTCACAAGGTGAGAATGAGCAAAGCGTTCTGCCTGATGCAAATCAGAGTTCAGAGCCTGTTAATGTAAATGTGGACATACAGTTTCATTTGTGAAGCCTTGATTGCGTTCATTGTTGCTGAGAATGGAAACATAAAAATAGAAAGTCTTATCAAAATCCAGATGCCGGTCTTGAGTCCCCATCTCTTGAGTAACCATCGGGAGCTCAGGCTGGCTCACCTAGTGCTGGGATTCATCAGCATGGGATACGTATGGCAGGAAGGACAACGTGAACCTGCTCAGGTAAAGCACTACATTGCAATGGGATTAGGGAGGGTAAAAAAAAGAGATGTATTGCAGTCAACGGTGTCCTGCAGTTGGACAATACAAGACTGTAAGAAGGAGTCTACAGTCATGCTTATAGCTCTGTGAGGCTGGACGAACAGTGGTGCTTTGAGCTAACTGCTATGCAAGCTAACAAGCTGATGCAATGAAGGCAGAATGTTTACCAAGTCCACCCTCTTATGTCAGCTTGTTGGCATGCTCGCATTTGTTAATTGGCACCAAACACAAAGTACAGCTGGCAGGAATGTCAATAGTTTTGCAGGTATTTGGACATGACTCACTCATATCACTTTAAATTTTAACTGAAAAGTCAGGAGATCATCAAAGTACAGTCACTGTGCACTTGATTAAAAGGCTGTCATCTGTGGTCATAAGCTTCGCAGATATGGGACAGTAGGGGCCTGCTACACCTACTGGTAGATTCAGAAGGCTGTTATCAGCCCATTTATTGACCATTATCTGTTTGTTACGTTTCACTTTCACTTTCCTTAGATGTAGGTGCCAAAATGATATGGTTAGGTTTAGAAGGAAGGTCGTGGTTGGGTGTTAAAGTTTGTTTCACATGGAACTCGAACCTTAATCTTCTAGGTGAAAGTCCTGTGTTGCTCATCTGCCACTACTACCTCCACCTCTTCCCACCCTGTCATCCTACCTGTGGAGTTTCCCCGAAATGGGATACCATGAAAGCGCTTATAGGCAGAACGTTTTATTTCATGGCCTGATAATGGCCCTCTCAACCTAATAGTGGGTTTGGCAGGCCCCTACTAACCCTTATCTTTGATACACATCACCACTGATAACAGCCTTTTAATGGCCTGATGACAGCCAAATTGGCTGCTGAGGGTGACGTTAATGTTTGAGCCAATTTCATGGCAATCCATCCAATAGCTGTTGAGACATCTCACCCAAAACGGCAAATGTCATGGAGCGATCACCAAAATGACTAGGATACATCATCCGGTAACCATGAATGTCTGTGATAAATTTTTAAACAATGAGTCGAGTAGATGCTGTGATATCTCACAGGATAAGTGAAAGCTTGTAGGAAAAGTCGGGGGAATCATCAAAGTCAGTAGGATTCATCCTCTGGGCACCAACATATCATGGTAATCCATCTAATAGTTGTCGAGATATTTCAGTGTGGATCAAAGTGGTTTTGATCACTGCCATCCCTAGAGACATAGCGTGACTCGAAAATCTCCGAAATCTCAGCAAGGCAGCACTCCTGGGTTGAAAGTTAACTATGATGCTTGTTTGACAGATTCTTCCAAAAGCCCTGGCCTGGCCCTATTGGCAGGTATCTCGTAGGCTCGGCCTTCCACCAATCCTGACTTATGCAGATTCTGTTTTAGCCAACTGGAAATTAAGGGATCCCACAGGGTGAGTAATGCTGTTTTACTGCCTTATCTATTGTCTTGACATTATGCCCACTGTCCACAGATCCTCTGTTATTATAATAGCAATATTACAGTGAAATAATACCTCTTTCTCCACTTGAAATTTCTCTTTTCATTTTCATTTTAGGGACATGGAAATTGGGTAAGTACAAGGAAAACAAAACTGCTATCCTGTCACATTGTTTTGAATTTCTCAACCACAATTTCACGTGATTTTTGTGGTATGGTACTCGTGATGTTTAGCTCATATATTTTAAAAACATCATTTTCTAAAACAGGAACATGGACTTGATATTCTCCCTTCCTGGTGGCGAGACTTGCAGGGGATTTTTCATGGTGTCATTGTTGGTCGAGATGGCTGCCAGTTCAGGCATAACAGTTAGTACTGTATGCTGTTATGTCTTCCTCTTTTTCTTTTTCCTCTTTCTGAACCTCAGCCTGATGCTGTCTGTCCATCTGCCCCCTTCCTTGTTATGTGTCCCATCCACATACTGCATGTGTCCTTGTCCCTTATCACTCAGCGATGGTATTTTTTTGAACTCTAACCAGGGGGCTCTGGAGGTGATGCACGCTATGAAAATCACAGACCTCATCGGCATACAGAAAGGTCTCGCCAAAGTGACTCAGTCTTTGAAGAAGATGAAGGAAACTTTCAAACTCATGCACAGTAAGTTTGAATTAAACCCATCCCAATCTGAATTTAATCGATTTGCATGCTGAGCCTTTTATGGAGGCAAGGAAATTCAAGGTAATTAGAATAACTGAATTTGGCTCTTTCCAGATCATGTGGATCCAACTGAATTTCATGGAACATTGAGAATTTTTGTCTCAGGGTGAGTTTTAAGGCCGCTAACAATATTCTGCATACTGAAGTTATTAATGCTTTTAATATTTATCTCTCATGCAGATGAAATGATGAAATTCCCTTCTGCTTCTACCCTACTATTGTACTTTTCTCTATTGCTGTGCTGTATGCTTGACTGGATAACATGTAAAAGGGAACCATGTGCTCCTAATTGCATCTATAAAAAGTACGTTCACAGTTCATGCATGTGGTGTGAACGTGTTTCAGGTGGCGAGACAACCCCATGCTTCCAAGGGGGCTGGTGTACGAAGGTGTGAGCAATGAGCCAATTTTGTTATCAGGTGGAAGTGCAGCCCAGAGTTCAACCATTCAGTGCTTTGATGCTTTGCTGTGCATCAAGCATGAGGACGAGACAGGTAAAGATGCATTTCCTTCAACCTTCGACCCCATCAGATGTCTCTCGTGAATGAATCAGTCTGTTTGTGCAGTCAGTTGATTGCTCTGACAGAAAATGTTTCCGGGAAAGGTTGTTATTTTCTTTCTTTCAAAGTCTCTTTTTCTGTTCTCTTCATTGATTCGGCCTATCCAGGAGCTTTCCTGACACGCATGAGGGATTACATGCCTCCTGCCCACCGTCAGCTGATAGAGACTCTGTCTGACTGTCCATCTCTGCGAGACTTCATCCTGTCCAACTCCAGCTCTGATCTCTGCCAGGCCTACAAGTCCTGTGTCTCAGCGCTGGTGGATTTAAGGAACTACCACCTCAATACTGTGACCAAGTACGTCATTGTGCCCGGTAATCAGGCTCGCACCATGGGCTGCCCGCTGAGAGGAGTCGGCACTGCACTGAACGCCACAGGGACCGGCGGATCCAACCTCATGGTCTTCCTCAAGGGTGTTCGTAACACCACTCAGAAAGCACTGATCTTAGAGAGGCCATCTGTGTCAAGAGAAACTGAAATATAATTTATAGCATATATATTATACTATCCAAAAGCTCTTTATGCACTATGCTCTTTAGGCTGCATTTATGAAACGTTTACAAGTATCAACAAATATCGCCTCAATTGTTCTAATCAGACAATTATGTTTGTTGTTATTCGATTCAGGACTAAGTAATTTTGCTGGGTTAACAATTTCCTGTATTTCAATGCTTGTTAAATATTTAGGGTGCTCTGTCATAACCACAACACCTCAGATAAACCCTAAAAAGAGGAGCTGTTTAATACTAGATTGAAATGTTATTTTTGCTGACCTCCAATGGTTCAACTTCTCATTTTGCTACAGTGATGATTCAGTGATTTGATCATGTGGTCAGTGCACTGTGACATCATAGCTGAGTGTGGCAAAACTGCCTCAAAAATTTGAACCAGAGAGGACAGTGAAACACTACTTTCCAATCTGGGAATAAATCAGAGGATTTTCTTTTCCTCAGTGTTTTTACTTGACAATAACTACCGCCACACTTTAGAAGCCTGTTTCTTCCAAGAGGAAAATGGATGAAAAGTAATGCATGATGACAATAAAAAATACTCATGGTAAGCAAAGTGATGAGATACTAAATCAAAATTACTAGGGAGTACATTTTTTACCCACTGTCTCAAACAAAAACTAAAATGTTTTCTTTTTTCATTTGGCAGAAATGGGCTTCCACCATCGTACAGTCCTTAACATCATTAAATGAAATGCACTTTATAACACAAAATAATCACATGTGATTTAAAAAAAAAAAAGTTTTACAGACCATGCTACAAAAAGTGTTTCTTTTAATTTATTCTGGTTTTATTTGTGTCCATGAAAAAATGTATAATATGCAAAACCTCAAATCTGTACACCCTTGAATCTTATTTTTGAGATAAATGATTTAAATGTTGTTGTTTTTAATATCTTAAAATGTATAAAACTCTTATCAGTCACTATAACAATGCCTGATTATGTTGTTTTAAAACTATTTCTATTAAGAAATGATGCACTTATAATATGAATGCAATGGTAGAAATAATGCCAAATGGAAGAGAAGCATTTTTCTAAACTGCATATGATCGATAAACTAATTTGGCTTTTGTAAACAGAAACTGAAAATGGGAACTCCTACGTGCTTGAGAGTAAGAGGCAGATGGCAGAGGAAGCAGATAAATGTAGAGAGAACCATGAGCTATTGAAAAAAATAGAGGAAGGAAACGCTGTAGGAATAGAGTGATAGAGGACACTGGTAAAATAAAAGCGAAAGAGAATCAGCTGAGGAGAATGAAAGAGACAGAACGCAGTGGGGGTGATCAGGGGAGAGGGATGGATGTGGGATCAGGTCACTTAGTTTGATGGACTGGAACCCCCACTAGCCTCCTGGTCTTGACTTTAAGGTTGCGTCCCTTCTTGCTATTGAGCACTAATCACATTAGAAGAGAGAAGAAGGAGCTCAACCACACTGCTGCTGCTGAGCCCTGGTCATGGTCCAACTTTGCTTCACTAAAGCACAAAAGATGTAAAATGTGGACTGCTTGACACTGGGTGAATGCAGCTCTGACTGTGACTACACCTAGTCCTGGTGTAGTTGTCTGCTGTCATATAGAGTTGCAAAGTAAAGGAGGGGCAGTGGCTCTGGAAGTATTGTCCCCATCTGTATCTCAATTTTCACTTTCAATGATATCTGAAATTTTACTTAACATAGAAGCACAGGACTTTCCAGGATAATGTAACAATCCAGGTTGCTGTCATACACTGTTCAGATGTATAGTAATGCACCAGACTTTGTAGATCACCCAAGTAATCATGAGCCAGTACGTTGTATGCAATCCATGTAATTGGGAAGGCTGCAATCATGTGACCATTGTGCTGACAGGAGTAAAGAAGGAAGTAGTATAAACAGCTGAAGTCCCTGTAAAAAGGCAGGTTGAATGGGTCACAAACTACAGGACTTTCCTCCGGGACTCTCCCCAGAATACCAGAGGTATGTCGTTACTATTTCCCTTTTCTTAAACCTAACCACAGTAACTTTACTCGCCCAAACCTAACCTCTATAACTATAAGTTAATTACATGACTTTACAGTCAATACATTGTAGTATGTATTGTTAAGTATGTAACGTCAATCACTGCGATGCTAATTCACAGAATATCATACAAACCGCTGTATAAGGATGCGTTGAAGAAACAAAGGACTTTTCCCCAGGGGGAACAGTGTGTGTGTGTGTGTGTGTGTGTGTGAAATCAAATAAACTTTGACTTATTTGAAGGTACATCATCACCATGTTTCCTTATCTAAACCTAACCTACGTAACTTAGCGTTAAGTATGTAACTTTAGGTAAAGTACATAATGTGACAACGCCATTCATGGGGCACTAATTCTTATCATACAAGCCGGCATATAAGGATACGTGGAAAGATCATGTAAGTTTATGCTATGGCCACCAGTTTCACTTATTTCAACTTTGTTTCTGCAATATCATAATATAAAATGGGCGGCAGTAGCCCAGTCCATAGGGACTTGGCTTGGGAACCAGAGGGTCGGGAGGTTCAAGTCCCTGCCCGGACCAAAATATGAAGCGTGGACTGGTAGCTGGAGAGGTGCCAGTTCACCTCCTGGGCACTGCCGAGGAGCCCTTGAGCAAGGCATCGAATCTCCCAATTGCTTGGGGCGCCTGTCCATGGGCAGCCCCCTCACTCTGACATCTCTCCATTTGATGCATGTATAGGTCCTGTTTGTGCATGTGTGTAGGTATTTCAGGCCTGTGTGTACATGTATATGACAACAACGGA
>JAPZEB010000003.1:19380058-19393267 GCA_029783705.1 Chaetodon striatus | reverse complement strand
CACTCACATTCACACCTACGGACAATTTAGAGTCACCAATTAACCTGCATGTCTTTGGACTGTGGGAGGAAACCGGATCGAACCTGGAGAAAGCCCACGCTGACACGGGGAGAACATGCAAACTCCGCACAGAAGGGCTCCCCTACCCTGGGTTTGAACTAGGAACCCTGTTACTGTGAGGCAACAGTGCTAACCACTGCATTACTGTGCCGCCATAGTAACTATTATTAACACAGCAAAATGACGGTCTCAACGGAAAAGGGAGAAGTAGAGACCAAGGATGACAAGACAATCATTTAACATTGCTCATGCATAGCCTGGTATGTGCCACTCTTCCCCTTCTTGGGAGCAATAAAGTACTCTATGCAGTTATTACTGAATACAGACCACGGTGCTGACTTTACGTTGGTTCTTCTTTACTAAAGAAAGTTACATTAGTTACTTAGGGGTGGCATGTAGCCTTACAAAGATAATGCAAAGGGATGTTAGCCTCAAACTGGCTAATAATTCATGTCATGTCAAAAATATGTCAAAAACCTACTGGTATCTGTTCTTTTCTGAATCCTTTTAACGTTGCCACAGAAATAAGGAGGAAGCAAAACAAGCTGATGTTGGTGATGTGACTTTATGCAATCTCTTCTTGATATAGTACGTTAGGTAGCTAATGTAGTTAGCTAGCATTTTGATAAAATCAGCTAACTCAAGATGTAACTAAATACATTGCAATGTGTATGTGAAGACTCTAACAGTCCCCCATCCGCATCTTTGATCAAAATTTTGGTCGTCTTTTCTACATATATGAGCTAAGCATGGTGCATATCTAATGCAACAGGAAAAGGGAAAGTTGGCCGGGGTTCTGCCGTGTTCAAAGCCTGCTCAACTGTTATTGGAGGGGCTAAGGAAGGGCTAATCATAACTTCTTGTGTTTGTGAATGCAGCAATATGATGTGCTGGAATCAGTGTGCTTCATTTACAAGATGTATCTTGTTTAACTGCTGTCATACGAGACTAATGATGCACCAAACATCAACATGAATTTCTCATATTATTAGCAGCCTGGCTAATTTCTTATGTTTAATTCATGATTACCAAATAGTTTAAATCACTTTTATGTCATCATTACGAAATCTTTCCTCCATTTTTACATATTTCCAATGGCAAAGCTCGGTGTATATTGATTATGTAATAAATCACACACTGCTTTGATCATACAAAGGAGCTAAAATTTACTTTCATAGTAAAACAGCTTGCCGCTGTAGTCGCCCCCCCATGCAGAGTTTCAAATTAAGGTCCATATGATCAAATGAGAAATATTGCATTTTCTGTCTCATCCACGCAGAAACACATTTCATAGCTGGAGCATGAAATATATCAAGCAGCACAAGGAAATGAAATGATGTCTGATATGGTTGAAAGGAAACATCAGAAAGAGCTGGTTAATCATTTTCATATGACAAGACACCACGCGATAAATAAACTCCAATGAATCATTTATTACCACACAAAAGCAAGCTATTCATGGTGTCGCCGCTTCCCTGAAAGTAATCATGTTTTATCATTCGGAGACATTGTAAATCCATCAATGTGATTGTTCTGTTGGGGAAATTTATACTGAAGAGACGTTTCCTTACTGTCAGTTTCACTACTCCCATGAAATTAGTAAAAGGAAAGGAACGGGTAGATAAGATTAATGTTAATTTCTGATCTGCAGCTGATGCACATCTGCAGTGCATGTTGAGTCCCAGTAATGACTTAATGTGTAAAGAGCATAAAGAGAATACACACCTTTTTAATGACGGCAAAACTGCCTTTGTGCCAGGTGATTCTGCATTGTCTTTTGTGTGAGTGTGTATACATGCACTTGGACAGTATGCGTGTGTATTAGTGTGCGTGGGCCTTGTTGTCACCTTTTCAAAGAGAGGCCTTTGCCAGCATCTTACGGAGTGTGTGCACATACACACGCACACACAACAGCAGACAGGGGCTGATAATAAAAAGCGTGAGGTTGTATTTCTTGGGAGTCCTGCCATGCGTTTCACCTTGCAAACTGTCCACTGTAACCTAACCCTCAGCTCAAAGTGTTGATGAAATGGAATATATTTAGAGGCAACCATGTTTCATCTTGCTTCCCATTAATGCTGTAAAGAAACCGCATGCCAACCGCTTCTAGTGTCACTTCAGTCGCCGCGATGCATTCAGTGCCAGATGAGGAGAAAAAAATAACAAGCAACTAGTTCAATCTCATTATACAAGAACAATATGGTATGCTGTGTCATGAATTTACGCGCAGTTGTTTTGGAATTTCGGAGCAGCTGGATTTTATTGGGGGTGGTATTTGTTCTGAAACATAGCCTAGTATGCACTTTGATTTTAGCGTAAGTTGTTTGTCAGAAGCGGTTCCACGGATAAAAAGAAATTTGTTCGAGGCTGATTCACACGGGATCATACTATTTCACACTCAGAAATACCAATCTCACACCACTGAAAAGGTAATCACATCTGCAGGAAGTCTCCTCTGAGCGCGAACAATTTCTCATGCAGCCATGTAAGGCATGTAAAGCAGCTAAATGGTAATTCACACAAAGGGAATCAAGAAAAGCTCCTCAATGACTTATTATTGTTGGAAGTCAGATAGACGCAGACTGAGTGGAGAGACTGACGTGACACATGAATATATTCACATGGTTGAGCGAGAATCTCCTTCTCCTCGTCGTCTTCTTTCTCCTCCTCCTCCTCTTCTCAAAGCAAGCTATATCTCTGCTAATGACCTGAGGTCCTTCCCTGATTTGGCCTCAGCTATCCAAAGGATTATGAATAATGCATTGACTCTAAAATTGCAAAAGTAATCCTCTGAAATCTCCTTATGTACCCTGGCAGACCACGTTGTCTGTTGCAATTGCCCTTCAGTTCTTCACGCTAAAACGCTGCATGTACAAGGGAGGAGAGAAAAGGCACCTTTCGCTACAGTATCATGATTGATTTCTTATGACCACAATGTTGAAGCGTGGTTGTGTGTAAAAATTGTTAATAGGGAGGTTGGATCCATTTTCCATGCAACAGCAGGTCTACAACACTGCTGACTCATGATTTATGCCCCATTGCAAGGCAGGGAGAAAGAGGCGGCTTAGATTGCCTTACATCCTTGACAGCCTGCATCAACGCAATAATTACTGAAGTGCATCTGTAGGATATTTACATAGGATAACACTGTCTAGCCACTCTCATTAATGGTTAAGTAATGGTATTATAGTGGCCTCATACAGTAACCCCCACTGCACCATCTATTCAATCTAAGTGCATCAAGGGATGTTTGTCAATGCTACAGCTCATCATTTTACTAATGTGTGCAATCAAGTGTGTATCACAAGGCAAATGCTGCTGTGCTTGTCATCCCCCGAGCATTCTACTGTATACATTGTTGCTGTGCAATGTATCCATTTTGTATGAGGAATTTTCTCTCATTATTTGCATAAATTACAGAGCGTGACATTGCACCAACTAAGCACAATGCAAAGGACGAGATATCGCTGCCTTTGTCCGATCCATAAGGTTATGTGCGTGCGTAGTCATATGCATTGCTTTTGCACTGTGCAATTGTACAGTATAGGTTCCGGCCCCTACACCCTCCGCGTTGCAGTAATCTTTTTCTCAACACACCATCACGCTCTTCTTCCAGCAACAATGTAAGCCCCTTTGGTACCAGATTTTTATATTGTCTTTTGTTCAATTTTTGAAACCAATCCCAGCCTGTTTTGAGATCTCCACAGTCACGCACACACACACACAAGCACACATACACACACACACCATCTTCTTCCAGCAGTCGTCCAGAGCTATCTGTATCTATCCGGGCTGCCGGCTACACCTGTGAAAGTTTGCTTTATGACAGTGGCTTAAAAGATTTATCACTGAGCAGCACTTTCTGTTATGGGGAATAGCGGGAGGTTTTAAAAGGGTCCCATCCCTCTATCTCCTGGATGAGAGCACTGGCTGTGAAATGGATCCTTGGGAAGAGTAAGTTTGGAGAGGCTGATATGCAGAAGGGCATTTTTTTGTGATCACATACTTTCCTGCTATTGTCGGTCTCTTTTTGTATAAAATGATGGAGACGACAGTGTCTGCCTCTCACACGGAGAGCTTACATCTGTAGTGCATCACCCTGATGAGTTCATTGATTAATAAGGGGCTGGGCTATGGGAATACATGTGTACTCAGGTTGATGTGATGATTGACTTGGGTGTAATGTAAAAGATGATTTATAAGGGAAAAAGATGCTGAGACAGACAAGCCACAGAGTGTTTGGCACCTTAAAGCTGTACCCTGTCAGTGTTTCCTGTAAATTCAGGTAGTCAAGGAATGACGTGTAGAAAATAGAGGAACAGAGAGAGGGTGAGAGAGGGAGAGAGGCAACGACTGAGCAAATATAAGTGCAGCTCTCTATGTGATGCAGTACCCCAGAGCTTCCTAGATCACACATGTCATTAGTCATGATAAGTCTGAACCCACCTTTTACGAAATTCAGCCTTGGGGAGCAAATCACTCATCGCATATGAATTTGTCATATAGTCCACGCCACTTAATGCGATAGGTGTTTTCCAATAAATGATCATCATCCTGGCAGTCCATCACAGCACAATATAAAATAGTCTATTAGTGAGCGCTCATCAATATTCCTCACTATCAAGCCCAGACAATTCACAAGTACAGCTATCTCGATAATCAGCCTCTGCATCATCAGATAAATACTGCATGTCTGTCAAAGGCTGCAAAGACACGCATTATGATAAGTATATAAATCAAAGTCAAATTACATCACTGCTCATCTTCATGTTCAGTTGTGAAGAAAAACCTTGACGTGTGCTCCTGATTAGTCATTAAACCTTTCAATGCTTGGATGCAGAAATGCCCCCTCCCTAATTTATCCATATCTAATGCACACAGGGATCATACACATGCATGCATCAATAGCCAAAAGACTTTAACAGTATTTTATCACAATTCTCGCATGCCTCTGATATCCACTTTGATTAAATTAAGATTTTAAAAGGCAGACCGGATGAATCCCCCACTCTTTTTGCAGTACCTGTGAATATGTGTGCAACTCCAAGAAAAGGAAGCACAACTCTTACCTTGAGAAACAGATCAGAGGTGCAAAGGACAAGAAAGCGCAGATCCCCTGTAGAGCCAGTGTTCATCCATGTATTCAGTGGGTGCCAGGGTACCGTCCAGCCACTGGAGCAGCTCTCACAGGCTGCGGGAGGACCGAGAGAGAGGCAGCCGGTGCAGTGACAGCTGGAGTAGTTGTGGCACATCCGGCAAAGATTCAGGTTATCGGGATGGGAGAGGGAAAAAAGCAGAAAGACATTGCCTCAAAACCTCATCGGGTCCTTACTGATATCCCCCTTCCTGCCTTTTACTCTGCTCTCCTCTCCCTTATACACCTCATTCAAGCATCACTGACACTCATTCGCTCTTGTCCCCGCACTCACCGGGAATAGGCACTCACACACGCAGCGGAGATCTCCATCTCGCTGTGCTGCTGCTGTTGCTGCAATCCCTGTGCATTCGTGATTGAGTGTATGTGTGTATGTGTGTGTTAGGAAGGCAGGGAGAGGGTGGGCTGGTGGGTGGATGGGTGGGTGGATATGGCAAAGGGAGGAAGGAGGAGGAGGAGGAGAAGGAGGAGGAGTGAGGGGTAGTACGCAAGCTGCTGGGGAAAGTCCAGAGTCGCTGAGCTGCATCATCGGCGAAGACCCCCTTAACTTGTCCTCCACAGGCTGGCTCCGGTGACACTGAGCTGTTATATAATCTGAAGGGCTTCGGGAGACGGCAGAGAGGGGGAGCTGTGAAATAATAATGCATTGTGCTTTTAATTGGATGTCTCCTGCCCCCCCGTTACTTTCATACATCTGACACATTGTTTATGAGAGATGGTGAAGGGGGCTGAAACGAGCAAAGGAAAAGAGAAGTGGCTCTGTAGCTGCACAAAGGGGGGGAACAGAAGAGGCGAGGAGCCAACAGGGCAGCAGTGTTAATGAGAAACTGAGACGAGAGAGAAAATGAAATGACGAGAGGGAGTAGCCTAATAGAGACAGTGAGACAGTGAGAGTGGCACGGAGAGAAATGTACTTCCCTGGAAAACGAGAAGTATTGATTATACGGGCGTCTCAGATTTCTAAGATTTCTCCAAGTTTCTTGGAAGTTTGTGGCTTTGCCTAATGGTGTATAAAGTCCTATTAACCTGTCCTGCCCAATGCACTCCAATGAATACTACATTTCTTTAGTCAGTGGAAACAACTTGCAAACTTAATATACAAGAGAAAAGACCTGCAATAAGTCACAAAGATGACTGAAAATGTATACATCATGAAAACAAGCTTTTAGTTTGTGGCAATACAATATTATTCTCTGTGAACATGCTGTTGTCATAGAAGTAAAAGTGCTGCGGTATGCATAAACAAATGACTATACTGTGAGAAAAAGGTCATGAGAATAACTTCATACAGCTTAGCATAGCCAACACTACTGTGTGAAAGCCAACATTCTTTAGTTTACATCTTTGTCCCTCAATGAATAATGTTTTCTTTAGTTATTTATCTATTTCTGTAAGTTTTCAGTTCTGAAGTTTCCGATATTTAAAGTTCCTGTGTGTAGGATTTAGAATTTTCTTTCTTTGCACCTCATAGTGGCAGTATTCAAAAAGACATTGTCAGAGTACTTTGGAAACACTGAGAATGAATGGGCTGTCCCTCCAGGATATCATGCCAAGAAAACTTCAATTTCAATTTTCAAGAAAACAATTTTGTGAAAAATTGTGGGCATTTTTATGTAATTTTTTTGTGAAAAATTGCAGCAAATGACAAAAATTGTGGCTAATGACAGAAATTGCAAGTCAGGAGAAGAAAAATGTGATTTTTTTAAACTACTGCCTCCAAAAAATGAGTCATGTAGTCACTTGCCATAGTAATCACACTAAATATTACAAAAAGCTGCAAATGTTTCAGTTCTCTTTAATTTTATTTAATTAGTTTCAAAACATGGACTCCAATAATATTGCAAAAAATTCCTGAGTGATTATTGTAGCTCTTAAATGAGACAATGTGATTGTAAAACAACATGTAAGCTACATCTTCTGTAAACATAACACTTTATTCAATTCAACACATATTGTATGCATTTAAACAAAGTGCAAATCTTATGTCAACACAGAGCGTTTCTCCATACTGCAATGCCATTAGCGCAATTTGATGATGACGTTGCATGCGCCACCACTTTCAGTCTGCTGGAAAATGCAGAAAAATTGCAGGACTTTTGAAAAAATTGCAAGCCCCAACAAATATTGCCGACTCTCGTTGAATTTGCACTAATAATTGGTATCGCAAGATCGCAATTTTCCGGAGGGACTGCTTAAAGGTGCACATAGACTGCACCAATTTTTGTTTAGATTACAACATTTTTGCACAAAAAAAAAAAAAACTCTCATAAGATTTTTTTAAAAGATATTTTTTGGGCTTTTTGCTTATTTGATAGGACAGCTAAAGTGTAAAAAGGGGAGAGAAAGACGCAGAATGGCATGCAGCAAAGGGCCATGAGTTGGAGTCAAGCCCGTGGTCGCTGCGGCAGGGACATGGCTGTTGTATATGGGGCACCTAGTCTACCAGAAAAATCTGACAGATTCAAAAATTACATAAAGGTTCTAAACAACAGGGCACTAAGCTTAGTTTATTTGTAGAGAAACATTGCTCATTAACAACTCCGAAAGGAGTAAAAAATAACTGCTGATTGTTTTCACCCAATTAGAGTAGCAGAAGTGCAAATAAAAGTTCCTAAATTCAGTGATGAAAGCTGTTTCAGTATGGATAAAATCACAAAAGACCTTTAATCCTTTTAGCTAATGAAGAAAGTCAATCATTTAGCAAACCAAAGTCATCTAGTTATTTTTCCCAGGAGTTGGCAAAAAAACATTAACTCTAAGTAAATCAGAGATGCCCTAAAGTCGCAACCCAATCACCAGAATAGGTTTTGGCATTGTAAATTTGTGTAACTACATTTGCTTTTGTACGTTATTATTTTGTGGATATGTTGAAACTTAAGGGTTCTTTATGTTTCAACAACGCTGTGGTTAACGTGTGGTTAGGTTTAAGCATAAAAACCACTGGCTTATGGTTGGGAAAAGATCATGTTTTGGCTTACAATACCTGCTTTGGTTGGCACAATCCCAGCTGGAAACTGTATGATTATGCTGACGTTGGTTCACAGAACATCTGATGTTGGGGTGCACATTCAAACACAGGATCCAAGGAGCTGCTGTTTGCAGACATGGTGGGTGAACAGTTCTAAGGTGGCTGTCAGATGATTTTTTTCTGTAGAAAGGAATATTAAAAGAAACTGTTACCGCTCTGCAGTGTTAAAAAAATTAAAATAATACAAATAATTTTAGTAAATGAGATTATCATTTAATTCACGTCATTAGTACACTATGGCGTTACTCTTTTTTCTTGTTAACAACTGTTTAAAGTCAGGAATCTTGGAACAATAACCTCAAATAACACATACAGGATCAACAAAGTAAAACAATATAAAGGTGAAAAGTCCATATACCACTCACATCAGTCCTCTCTTTGTCCTGCCTGGCATCTTTGAAGGGAAAAGACAGTCACAGGCCTAAAGGGTGGAGTTTTATAAGCTTGGGGGGAGTCCAAAGCGCAGGTGGGGTGGAGACTTGTGATTTAACAGGTTGCTAAAAAACACCAACCTTGTGATAAAAGCGTCAATTGGTGGCTAAAAAGCTGCTGCGAATACAGAAATGACTCGCTAAATAAATCCTAGTTTTGAAATTTGTTGATTTCGGATGTGGCGTCTTGCCTAGCAGGCGTCTTGCCTCGATGACAGGCTGCCCACCAGCCCCTCCACCTCCAGTCAGCTCATATACCATGTCACTTTATAAATGTTGATATGATACGTATTAAATGTACAAACCTAACGTATCAGTGGTTTGCAGAAACGTACAATGCCAACATTTTCTCCTGGCGACTGAGCCGATGGTTGACCAGCCTTCACCATTCCAACATGCTATGCTTTCATATGCATATACTGTACTGCATGTGTAAATGTCTCTGTATGTATATACATTTATCATAATATATATTCTTCTTGTAGGCCGTCAGGGTCCTGAGCTGGTGACCCTCATTCATCAATAACTCATTACGCACAATTCATAATTCATCATTATAATTCACTATAAATCATATATTGCATATGATGTACTGATTATACTGTTTCAGTATTTGGTCATGGTCTTACTGTTTCATTGTTTACTGTTTCACCTCCTTAAAACATCTGTTATATTATTTTATTGCTTTTATTATAAAATATTTTATTTTATGGATTTTGTTCTACTGGTTTTTTTTTTTCTGTTTGTCAGTTGCTTTTTGGAGCTATGGGCACAAAATAATCGCACTGCACATACTGTGTACTATTTTGTATTTGATAAATAAAGAGTTCCTTGATTTGATTTAAGTACTCGCGCTATAAACCTTTACAAGGTGAAAAGGTGAAGAAGTAACTCTGAGCGAGCTGGCAGTAAAGTCAATGAAATAATTCTATTAATTTCCTGGGGAGTCATACGGAGTTTCATTGTTTGGCACTCTGCTTCAGAAGATTGCCTAAGAGATTTTAGTCAAATTAAAATCTTGCCAAATTTCTTTCACAGTAATTGTTGATACCAGTTTGGTAATGTACTGCAGAGCGAATACTATAGAGCTCCGAAACCTTGAAGTGTTTCAAAGTCAATTTCATGTTTTAAAGCAAAGTTTGTCACACCTGTCAATTTCACACAGGTTATCTTTGATTACTTTGGAGTTGTAGGTTGAAGAATAGAGATGTCATAAAATGACTCCACCACAGGACCAAACTTTTACCATTCTTTACTTGTGTAAGTAACCTGAAGCTGAAGTGGAGAAAGGTTTTTTAAAATTAGTTTTTTCTTCGAAAACAGCAAGGGGGGAGCAGTAGCCGGCACGGTGATCTGCTGACTGTTGTGTTATTGATTTAATTGTCTGTTTTCCTCGCAGCCCTGCCTGTTCATAGGCCTATGACGAGCTTCTGACTGCGCCCACTGCATGCATGCCGATCCAACCCACCACGAACCACAGATCCCCCTCAGCCTCAACACCAGTTTAATCTCACTGTGCTTAATGAGTGGAACAACACAGAGTTGACAAGTAGGGAAAATCCCCCCCTCCACCACTTTCCTTAATCTCCTCTCTACTACGCCGTTTATTGACCTGCCAAAGGCTGTGAGGGGAGTGTCCAGATTTATGCAAAAAAGCCCTCACTGCTCGCCGATGACTGTCAGCTTAACCATTCATTATGTTGGATCCCTGAGGACAGATTGTACATGCAGAGACTTTAAAGTGGTCATACACCACTGAAACCGGGGAAATGTGTATTTGAATGAAGGCTTGGGAGAGTGAAAATGTGTGAGCGGGAAAACAGCAGATGTTGCATAAAAGATTGAAGGAGAATATTGAGGTTCAGACACAAACACTATTCTATTTCTTCCGGTTGATTTCCCCAATCTCTACTGAGTTCTCCGAAATCTCATAGGTGAGTGTGCACTGTCAAATGCTTCCCTCAGATCCACACAGCTTCCCTAGGTGAAAAAGAAATGGTTGCATTAGTTTATGAAACAGCCAAGGCAGTAAACATACACTTTTATTTCTTATCTAAATTATTCATGAGTATTTTCCTACTGTGTGCAGCAAACACATGGGGATTGGAACAAGTCAGATCACTGCATATAGCCACAAACATGCATAAACAAGCACTTCCTCACTAGAGATGTTGCTTCCCACACATTCTGATTGCACCTGCTGATAAATAGTTTTTGGTGATTGATATCTGGTGCCTATGGGACGCCGGCACTAAACACACACGTGCTTTTAAAGGTGTTGAGCACAATGATCAAAGCTGAGTTCTTAACCCCTTTCACACTGGACAAAAGACCATTAACACCAACTTACATTTAGCTTTTGTCTTAAGTGGAAAAGGTCACAATCAGCATCGATTTCCGGGACAAATTCTTTCTAGTCTTCTGACTACTCAAAGCGTTTTTTACACTACGAGTTACATTCACCCATTCACACACGCAATCATACACCGGTGGCCGAGGCTTCCATATAAGGTGCCGCCTGCTACTCAGTTTTTAACACACTCACACACAGATGGAACAGCCATCGGGACAAATTGGGGTTCAGTATCTTACTCAAGGATGCTACGACATTCTAAGACACAGAAGTAACTACCTTAACATTTTCAATGGCCTCCATGCTGCTTTGTACTGTTTACTAACTCGGTTTTCTGGCATGTTTGTGATGCCAAACATGAAACACATGAAACAAAGGCATACCCATCTACTGGGATGGAGTTTACCAATTATTTGTAGAGTGCCCTGTGTTTAAAACACCCACATATGCACAAAAAATTTTGGTGGGTCAAGCTTGTAGTGTGGCAAAAGGGAAGGCAATGTTGGTCCGTTTGTCTGTCGACCCACCACTTTGGTGCAGACTTAAATATGCCATCAACAAATAGATGAATTCCTGTAAAGGTTTGTACAAATATCCCCAGTTGATGAACTCTACTGACTTTAGTGATTTACTTACGTTTCCTTTTGCACCACCAGGTCAGTTCCCCACTACTGGATGGTCTGGCACAAAATTTGGACGGATAAGTGTGACTGGCAAATGATGCATCCTGATGACTTTGGTAATCCCCTGACTTTTCATCTGGCACCACCATGAGGTTAACCATTGTGGCTTTGAGTGAATAGACTGAAGTTTTATTTGGCACATATATTCAGGTCAGAGTGAACTGTAACTGTAGTGATCCCTTCACTCTTCATCTATCAGGTCAAAATTTTTATATACATTTACAACCAAATACCACAAAACTAATGCCATTCCCATCAACCTCACATCAGCTCTACGTTTATTTAGCACAAATTAGCAAATTTTGACATGCTAACATGCTAAAGTGAGGTGGCGATCATCATAAACAACCAACAAAACACCAGAATCATTGTGAGCATGTTAGCATTTAACTCAAAGCACCACTGTGACTAAGTACAGCCTCACAGAGACACTAGCCTGGCTGTGGACTTCCAGATGATCCATCTCTACAGAGTAATCGTATTATTTGTGAATTTGTAACAAATGCAGTCATGGACACACACACATTATCCACCTCCCACACATACACACACACACACACACACACACACACACATACATACATAAGAACTGTACGCCTTGTTGAACACAGATGGTGGTCATTCTCCAAACTGCCATAATGTTAAATGATATTGTCCTTGTTAAGGAGATAACAGTTCTTAATGCATTGACTCCTGTCCTATTTTAGGATTCTTTTCACCAAACTGCCACTCCAGTTTTATCTCAACAAATAGCATTAAAAACACAGCACCGTTAATCACTATGTCTCTGGAAAATTGGCTTAACTATCTGTAAAAACTCCCACAGAGAAGCCAACGCTAATGCTGTTTAACTCATCTCCATTATACAACACAGGCACGTAAACACAAAATAAATAATCAATGTAATATAGAATTGTTACATAGCCCATTATTTCCCCGTTGGCTGCAGATGATTACTGGGTAACTATTATGATGCATGAATACAATGACAAATCAGTCATAATATACTGGTGTGTATCGGCGTCCCTCTGATCTATACTAGCAACACAACCCAATCAGAGTATAATCTGAGTCACTCTTTGACTCTTTGCTCTCTCCATCCAGAAATGACAGGTCTCTCCTGTGTGGCCCACTTTTGTTTGAGGAGTTTTCAGTGTAATTGGTTGTCTGTAAATCTATTTGCATATGCACTGTGTGCCCATCCCTCCTGAGACCACATTCAAACACAGCTAATCTGGCGTTGGAGACTTAGAGCGGCATGCTTTCGTTGGATCAACAAACGGCAGACATGAATGAGGAACGAATCTCTTCTCCATTTGTTTTTGACTGTTCTTTTTCAGTTAGGACAATGGGTAAGCTTGTAACAGCCTCAGAGAGAGTTTTAATCTTTGCACAAAGTTGATTTAATATTAGATTACAAGATTGTTGTTTACTTTGAAATAATTTGGGGGAGTTTTTAGGAGAAATATTGACAGGAACATATTTTTGTAACACTTGAC
>JAPZEB010000003.1:19362033-19375574 GCA_029783705.1 Chaetodon striatus | reverse complement strand
TGGTATCATAACAGCCTGTCACAGGTTACAGCGTGATGATTAGAGGAGAAATGGCAGAGCATAAAGGTCCAGGTGGAGAAAAAAACCCAACTCAATCATTTAGGATTTTGCTAAAAGAGAAGAAAATTGCTTGTTGATTTATAAATATAGATCCCAGGGTACATTTGTTGTGTATTTGGGAGCTGTTTAAATGTGTAATTTGTGGTAGATTTTATTTTTATTTATCTACATTAAGGGCCATATTGCCCTCCCTATTTGTAACCATATGCACTTCAAGTCATTATATTATTCCTACCTGTGAACCTAACCTAACATATGTAACTTTACTTGCCTAAACCTAACCTTTGTAACTTTATGGAAGTTTATAATGTCATTTGTGGGGCGCTAATTTGTACAATATTATGCCAACTGCTGTGTGTGAATTTTCCTAGTAACTAAATTTGCGTCGAGGATGTAACATAAGTCTTGGGGTGCTAATTCATTAGATATTATACAGACTGTTGTATGAGGATACATTGCATGGAGTAGTGACACTAGTAAGTCACATAAGCAGGGGAATCTGTTTAAAGCACCTTCATGTTTTAATTAAAATATAAGTATTTGTCACCAGTGTGTTAATTAATTATTAGAAGAGGAAGTTATACAATATATTCCTACATCAACATTCTGTCCCACCCCTACGATGTAACATTATTTATTCATATTGTTGCCACTTCTTGATGACGTTTACATTCAGTGTTATTTATCATGTATTTCCAGGCTACTAACCCATACCGTATCAGTTATAGCATACCTGTCTATAAAATGTAAAAGGAGCCAGGGAGGCATTTTCTTTATTTATTTATTTTTTTTCTTTTTTAAATAAGCCCCCAAGCTCTTGCTACAAATCGCCTTTGCTCTTCTGCTACTCACAGCAATTATTTTTCGGGGCAAATTACACTCTTAAGGAAGTTTTCTTCTCCAATGTCTCTTGTGAAATAGAAAACAGCTAAAGTCAATGGAGTGTGTGTGGGGGTGGCACTGCTTTCTTTCAAGCAGCTGGTGCTCAAAAATAATACTGCACAAATGAATGAAAACACAGTGAATGCATTTTTTAATTTGTGTGGTTAAAGTAAAAAAACAAAAAAATCATATGATGCCTCCGCTGTAATAATAATAATATTCAGCACACCATATGGCAGTCTGTTTTAACTAGACGCTTAATATGATGTGTGATGACCTGTAGCCAGCCAGCCATTAAGACATGCTGAGCATTAGGCACACGCACACACGCTCATACACATCAAACAAACACATCCACATTCACATCACAGTATCATATTATATGCAGTCAGTGCATACACAGACCTGCAAACACACATTACCTGGAACAGAAGACTTTGCTGTTAGGACTGCAGTTGCAGAATATAAATTCTAATCACGGTGGTGCATGAATATATCAGCTGCTCTAGGGTTGAAGCCGCTTCCCCCACCACCTTTCTAACTGACTTGCCATTTCTTCATTTTATTTCAATCCTCCATCTCTCTGCATTCTTCACTTCCCTGCTACTCAGTCATAACACTCTGTCCCGCACCACATGCAGTGGAACACTGGTTATTCTCGGAAATGCCGCTTGCACGACTACATTAGCCGGAATAGTTTTCAGACTTTGTCTCGCAGAACCGCTGCTCAAGGCGGCCCCGTCGAATCGCAGCAGATTGCATTGAGGACTTAATAATGACAGTTCTGAATCACTCCCCAAATAATCTGTCTCAATTCATACACACTTGAGATGAAGCTGCGGCTCGGTATTACTGGAGAGAAGCTGTCAGATCTGTCAAGAGCAATAGTGGAAGTGCTTACTCATCACTGGGTTTACACACTCTGCTCTTAAACACCCATCGCTGATCTCTCTACAGACTGGACATATACTGCCCACTGCCCAGTGACTTCCTCCTGCCAAAATATGTACACTGTGCGGTATGTTAGGATGTCTAGTTCTATGTGGTATGTCTGTCACGTCGGCCAGAGGCACAGAGGAAAGGCTGCCTGCTCTAAATGTGCATCTGGCAATAACAGACAAAAAAAATCAGTCAATCATTCTCTAGCTTCATGTCTCTTGCAATCCAGACAGATGTACGCACACATACACATTTTTCCTCCAGCTGCTGTGACTCAGCAGAATATCAACCAATTAAATTTGGGGGGGGGGGCTGGGACCATGATTTTGATGGAAGGCATAATCCTGATGAAAAGAGATCCGAAATCAAAAGGGAATATTCCTGGCAAAGGAAATTCAAGGTACCTGCTGTAGGCTGAGCTAAAGATCTGTCTCTAATTGGATGGAGGTAATTATAGCTGTGTGACACAGGTCGCAGGCAAATTGGTTATTCCAGCATGAGAAGCGGGAGGTTTCCAATTATGTAACCATAAAGGCAGTGTTTTCCCCCAGCCTTTGCCTCTTTCTTCTGCCCCTACATACAGGGGAAGGTATATTTACAATTAGGCTAGATGTACATAACTATAGACATTGTGTGATCTATAGATCAAACGAGAGAGGGAATACAGTAAACACATTTGGGAGGTTTAAGGTTTACCTGAATGGTGAGAAATCAATTTGGAGAAGCACTAACATCACAGATCAGAGTCTTGCTAAAAGGTGCTTCAGGTAAGATTTGGTCTATCAGAGATATAAACCTGGGAGAAGTGAGCTTCAGCCTGCCTGCTAATGTTACCCAAGTGTTGGGGAGAGGCAGTGCGAGCTGTTGAGAGTTGTGCTTCAGCAATGATGGATTTTCTACACAACGTTCTATATCCAAACAGCAGGCAGATTGCAGGTTGTGAAATTATAGCATCTCCGCCGTCAAACTGATTTTAAGTGTCACTCTTTAGCCTCAAGGAGGTGAGAGTGTGTAACATGTGGATATAAGAAAGGCATAAACAAGCAGTTTGGTGGACAACTTTCCAAAACAAGTTGATCACACTGATTTAGTTGGAAGAGTTCATTATGTGCTGCAGCTTACAAAGTATACTTTGGCATTGCTCATTCCAGTGGATAACAATAAAAGAAGTATAATGACGGTAATTTGAGAGCTTAAACATCATGAATTAAAAATGGATGTTGCTCTGTTGAAAACAAAATTAACAAGAACTCTTGTAACTACTGTATACATGACCCCCGAGGGGGGTTTCCTTTGAAAAACCATGGTCGCTGTCAAAAATATGTTTCTAATCTGTGAAGATGATCATTGTGCATGCAGACCCAGATCCAATTGGTCTCGCTCTCTTTTAGCAAAATACTGCTTTGGTCTTGGGGTACCCTGGTTGCTTAGAAACAATGACAATGGTGGCATACAGATATTTTAGGTATACCATTCAAAGCAAACAGAAAACAAAAGCACCTAATGCATTATTAATAGCATACACTAATGCCAAACACCAAAAAGTTTGGGTCTATATGCCATGCAGAGCGTTTGATTGTCTGTTACTGAAGGGCATTGAGTGAAGAGTTCTTTAAGGAAAGAAAATAATAAAGGCTCCGCTTAGCTTGTGGCTTGTATCTGTTTCAGGTACAGGAAAAATAAATGTTGGTGGTTCCTATTAGCTGCCCCCTTTAACAATGCTTGATAATGGTAAGTGGTGTTTTCTTAGTAGTTACAGTGTTACATCAATGACTTTGGTGACCTTTCATACAGGTAAGTCGGAGGAGAAATGAATGGCATAATTTCCTGTTGGTGATTAGAATAAGTGAGTGTCTTTTATTTGCATTATTTGTCATCAATGATGGAGCTGAACCCCCCCCTCTGTGGACTGTAGTGGGATATAATGGGATGATTGCAGCATACATTTTATATGTATGATTAGATATAATGTCATACAAGAGGCTGTAATTATTGGTCTTAGACATACATGTACGTAAGTCCAACCCACTTGAAGGAGGCTAAAATCATCTTAAGGGTGTGTTTACAGGAAACAAGAAGCAATTTTTTTGCATAGTGCTATTTCATACAAAGTCAATGCAAAGACAGGCATGAATACCTGTCCATGTGAGTTGTACTGATTCAACTTCAGAAAAAAAGCCTCTCAGCACTTAAATAATGCTGACGTAACCAAAAATCAGAAATGGAGGACAAACTTATTGTCCTCGTCTGCGGGTACTCGGAGCACTATGACTCAACGTCAGTACTGTACGGAGAGAGAGCAGAAAAGGAGAGGACTTGAAGTAAAGTGAGTAAAGTTTTTTTTTGCTGTTGTTGTTGCAGTCTAACATACTTTGTTATTAGTAGCTTGTTATCACTTGTATTATTTCATTTATTGTTCTTTATCTTTATGTACTTTTGAGTTTTTAATAACTTTGTCAAAATGTTATTAAGTGGAGGCTTCAAATAAGCCCTCAGGGTTTTTTGCCTCTCCCTGCACTTTATTGCATTATTCTTTTTCCTTGCCTTTTCTGTGTTTTAATTGTGCAAAAAATAAACTATAAAACTATAAATAAGCTATAAGAGTGAGTAAAGCAAATATGTATTTGCTACTTGATTCCAGCTATCAGCTTTACTACAAGCCAAGTTATTTAGCACTAATGTTAGTGCACAGCAGGCACTCCAGAGGAAAGGATAAAAAAAATGAATATTAAAAAAAAAAAAACCTGAGTATTTGCATACTGAAAATCAAAGTCAAAGTAATGTTGTACAAATATCAAAGTACCCCCTGTGGTGGGCAGGAGGGAAGGTGGGTGGGTCAAGCAAACACAGGACTTAAACCTAGGAGACCGATGTTTACAGCCTGATGTCCAGGTTGACTTTTTAAAATAACAATGTAGCCTAATATGCTAGTATGTGTAGTACGCTACACTTGTGAGATATGTGACATGTTATATGTGAGGCATGTCACATGGTATGTTACGTTATTGACAAAAGTACTTATTTATTGCCAAACCATGACAACGAACAACATACTCTTGTTACCTAAACCTACCCAAGTAGTTTTGGAATGGAACTGGAATGGTAAAGTCAGCCCATTCTCATTCTGGTGTCATTAAATACCACTGCTTTGTCAGTGATTTCAGCGTTAGACACAGACGCCAAAAGCTACCTTTCACGGGGGTATGATATGCCACTGGGTGGTGTCAGTTTATAATGCAGCTGGACCACACTGGTCATGTTGGTGTGATATGCCACTGGATGGTGTCAGTTGGAAACACTGCTGATAACAATGTAATATAAGGAGCTGGATAGTCCTTATTGGGCAGGTGGGAGGGGTGGTGAATGGGTCCAACAAACCCTGGACCCCTGGACATTAACCCGGGAGGCTGGTGTTCACTTACTGTATGAATGTAGAACCAAACCATGATGTTTTTTTCTGAACCTAACCATGTGCTTTTGTTGATGTCTCATCCTGGAACGTCAACAACAGACACTGACACCTAGAAAAAAATATGTGGACTCAAAAGTCCACTGACAAAGCAGCAATATCTGATGACTTGGGATGAGAACGTGTTGGTAATATATGCTGTTTTAGGACCAGTCATAAAAGTTGTTTTAGAAGTCAGTGGAAATCAACCTATTCTATCCTCTTGCCCAGGCAAAATGACTTCCTGTAATATCTGCTGGTTGCCTGGCAACACCATGTGACGACATACTGTTTAAAGCTAAGGTATGAGGACACGATCTACAGTTTTGTTTTTAAATCCACTTTTCGTTACCACTGCTGAGGCTTATTTTCAATACACTTCTTCCAAAGGTGACTTGTTCAACATCGGAGTAACTGAATTACTGCATCATTTCCATAAAGGCTACATAATATGTAATCTTCCTTGTGGGAAGTGGGAGACAGATTTTCAACTGAAAACTTTGTTGAGGGCGGCAGTGATCAAAATCACAGCGGGAACAAGAGGGGGGATGGGATGGGGTTTTTGCAGGAGCAGGCGGTAATAGTCCAAAATCCTGCAGGAGCAGGTGGGTGTGGGATTAAACGAAAACAGTCCTGCTTAAACCTCCATCTCCTCTACTTACTTTATGACAAAAATGAGTGTGTGCACAGAATCCTGATCAGTATGCCCAGGTCTTTGTATGCCGGGTGCCACAGTGATCGGTATGCTACTCCTCTTTCCAACCATTCAGCGAGCACACATACACACACATATACATGCATCATTCCCCACCACTCTGATCAGCTGTCAACGCACATTGTGCTTTTTTGGAGAGAATCTCTCATTTATTCAGCAGATGTGGGGACGGGAGCTGCTGGAAGTCCCTCGTTGCTGCATTCACACGTGACCCATTAGGCCAGCCTAGAAATACTGCAGCTGCTCTAATTGCCTCTTGCTGTGCTGTCCTGTTTGTAGACTTTCATCTATACCTCCACTCACTCTTATAGAAGTAAATACTGCCAGAATATGTTTCATAGAAAGGATGATAATGAGTGCTGATCATCTTAAACTAATAATCATTATGTAGCTGTGGCATGGATGCCCATCCTCTCATCTTATTTTTAGTTTTTTACTTTAAAGTCCAGCCTATTCATCCCTTTGGTTACGATTCACAGAAAAGACATTTAAAAGCCCTTAATTACAGACTCTGTGGCGTGTAACAGAAAATGACAGTCCCGTACAGTGTAATGTTACGTATCATCCCACCAGTTGTAGTGCATGGCAATTAC
Source organism: Chaetodon striatus (assembly GCA_029783705.1). Taxonomy (NCBI): domain Eukaryota; kingdom Metazoa; phylum Chordata; class Actinopteri; order Chaetodontiformes; family Chaetodontidae; genus Chaetodon; species Chaetodon striatus. Next base: position 19,368,937 of record JAPZEB010000003.1, on the reverse strand, counting down.
ACACATTGAGATAATAATGAGCATCTAACAATACACAGCCTTTTATATCTGCATCATGTTGAGTTCTGTAAGTGTCAAGAGTCCATCACCAGGATAGCATGCAACAAAAACAAAAAAAAAAGAGCATGTCTGTGCCAGAAATGCTCGACTGAATCATGCAAAAATACAAATGCAGCAGAGGCTATTTTAGCTTTTAATAGGCTCCCTAGTTGGAAACAAAGAGTATCGCTTTTCAGCTACACTTCTACTTGCTTCCCTCATGGCTGCATTGATGCAAATGAAAGGCAGGCTTTTCATTTTGTCTGTGTTGAGTAATAGCCCACTGAGTGTGCCCTCCTAATTGTTCCTGTCAGGCTTGTAAATCATGGAAGTCTCCCCTCCTCTCCATCACACGCAGCCTCTTCTTGCATAATCCTATTAGCCGCAACACTATCAAATAGAGGGGAGCAATATTGCTGACAGGGGTTGGAACTTTTTTTTTTTCCATATTGTAAATATTTCTCACTGGTTCACTTTTTAAAAATATATTTACATGAAACTTTAAGTTCACAACAAGGCTTCCTTAATTCAAACAGTGTCAATATATGAGCACAAGTATTTAATGAATAAACTTAATATTTTACGAGTTGGTCAGTGGTTATATTTGTTTCTATCTCTTTACTTTTTGTTAGTCTTTGTCCCTGAATAGGCAACAAAATACTACTGTGCAGAACTAAAGCTCTGAGACATCAAAACACAATTTTGCCTTAACGTGGTGTTACATATCTGCTGTGGATGATTCAGCAGGTTTATTTTAGAAATTCGAACAAATTAGAAATCTTATCCCGGCCTTGGTCGTGATGAGATTTGTCAGCAGAGGATAATTATTAAGAACCAAACATCTCTTTTACAGTGTGCTGCTATATCTGCTAAGTCTAAAAAAAGGGTGAAAGTCAAGCAGGACTTCATCATTCCTCTCTGAAACTAGACTCCCTCTGACTATATGTGTGAACAGTCCCACCCACAACAGTAATTCTCTATATGAGGGGCTTTCTGCAGACTCACTGATGGCAAAGAGAAAGTAGGAATATTACAGATCAGTGATCTCTATCTAATTCAAAACAATAATTGGATGTGATATGAAAATGTAACCAGTGATGGTCCTAGAGTTTGAGACCTAGGCAAATACTGTTGTGCTGGTGGTTACACCTTAAGTTGTATGTATGACAGTTACAGGTAGCTCGCAAACTGTTCTTACTGACAGGTATCAGGCCCCCAGGAAGTGCACAGGGGCTTTAAAGCCAACTTCCGAGTCTGTCACATGATGCCATTGGGCTCAAAAGTCTTTTTTCCCCATGGACTTATACTGTTTTTGTTTTCTGAGCATCACAATCCCGACTAAATGACTCATTTCACTATCAGGATTTGATCCATTTGACCCAATAACAATAGGAAAGTCTAGAAATGCTGCACAATTAAATCATTTTATCCCAAGTCACTTTAGCAGAGCACTAAACCGGAAGTAGTCTCTAGTGCGCCTGCTCTATAGACCCAATAATGCAGAAGCAGTGCCAATCATCTGGATTATTTTATACTTTTATTTAGAAATCTTGTTTTCTCTATGTGTTATTATTAAAATGCAAAGTCCTGCAACATCCCGTAGTCATCACTGTATTCTTAATTATTTGGTGGGTTGGATGTCATTGACCATTTGCAGACAACAGCACTGGTATATTTTTATCTGTAAAGCAATACTGGGCAAACTTCCAGCCTACCTCTGCACCCTTCTGTGTGTCAGCTGTGGTAGTTACCAGCTACGCTCCTCCAAGTGGTTGTTTTTTTATGTACCCTGGATTTTAACAGATCTGAGGAAAACTGCATTTTTCTGCTTTGAACTTTGGGCATTAAATTATCTTAAAAAAAACCCATCTAAAATTACACTTATATCCGTAAATGAATTAAAGGGGATCATAGGTTTGAATAGTTGTTGTTTTATTGTGGATTTTTGGATTATATACTGTATTGGTTGCATTTTAATGTGTTTTGATCGGCTGCTGCCTCAGCCAGGTCTCTCATGTAAAAGAGGTTTTCAATCTAAGAGGGACTTCCTAGTTAAATAAAGGTTAAATAAAAATAAATGAAAATACAGGGCAGTTGCAACTTTTATGGGAATTAACAAGGTTCCTCCTTTAACACTGTATCCAGCTCTCTTTATACATCCATGAACGATATCTAGCTGTCATGGTAACTATAAGGAGTTTTTAGGGTGTATAGTGCCTTTATGGGGGGTTTATAGTTGTCATTGTTAAATGTGCCAATGAGTGGTCATCAGGGCACTTTTTCCCCAATTGTTTTAGGGAGGGGGCAAAACATGTGCCAGCTTCGCCTCTCCTGATGGTGCACCCTTGCTTGCTCCTAAAGGAGGGGTCTAATACTGTCATGACCCACCGCTGGCTCCAGATGTTTGCTATTCTCTTGACCTATATCAAGTTAAGCTGATCCAATCCCATCCTGATCAGTAGCCAGGAAATTAAGTTAGGCTGTGGGCTGCCCCAGACAGTTTGTGGCAGGTCACTTTTTCTCCTGTTAAGAGCTCCAAACACTTAAGCTATTAACCTTTTTTTGTTTGGACAACCAGGATGGATTACCCCATCTGCCAGTCTTCTCATTACAGCTTCCCTTTTCAGTGTGTCTTTTTTTTAAAGTTGCGGCAAGATTGAGCCTACTTTTTATCGTTATATGCGGAACAGGAGACAGACTTAAAAACCCCCTCAAGCCATCTCCTGGAGACAGGCATGTGCTTGGACAGCCAAAGAGAGCCAAATGACTCCATTTCGAGTCTATTTGAGCCAATTGTGGAAAAAGCTATTGGATGCCGGTGCTGATGTTGTTGAAGCGGGTTGGTGTTTTAGCTCCCGGGCTAATACTCATCACTAACTGCACAGTTACAGGAAAACAAACACCAACCAAGACTTAGACCTGACTGCAGCGTGTCAATGGTGCATTCAAATACCGATTATTCTACCATTTGTTTTTTTATTTGGTTTACTCTGTCTCCCCGAATTCTATGTATCTGAAATACTTAAATGTTATGTAACACAACTAAATTCACAAAGTTAAATAATAAGAACAGTAGTGGCATTAACACTGGAGCTCTGGGGTCCCTCAAGAGCAAAGGAGGTATGGGACTCCTTTAATAACCTACCCTGAGAGGTATTTACATAATTTTTGTGACATGGATTAACACTAATAGTATTTCTCACAGTCACAAAGGCCCTGAGTAACACGCCACTTTTCTTAGAAGACTTAACAAAGACATTTTTCTTTGAAATGAAAATCAAAACAGGAAAAAAGCTACTTACCTAGCTATTAGAGCTAATTACTCTGCCCTACATTCTAAAAAGGGGCAATACAGTCCATATACCATGATTGCATTGTATGGCAGAGAAATGTGCATACATTAGGGTTTGACACATACTCTATATTATAACCTCTTTAATCCTGTAGCACATACAGTACTGTGTGAGCTGCAGTAACCATGATAGATGTTTTCCCGAGTTTTCATTTTTCAGAAGCAAGAAAATCAATGTACATACACTTATTACTACCACTTTGTACTACTTACTCATTACTTTCTAAAATCGTTCAGTTTATGTATAACTTGTTGTGACCTTTCAAGGTAACACCACATATTTATCAATCTTTCACACAAAAGTTTAGAATCCAATTTCATCACAAAAAAAGTTAAGATGATCTCCTTCATAATACGCCCTCCACACAAACACAGGGAGAGTTGTACAGCCAAGTTCACTGTGTTAAACAGTCCTTTATACATATCTGAGAGTACTTTATTCTGACAGACATTAATCATACATCTTAGTCTTTGATATTACAGAAAGGCACAACCGTTTCCTTTTAGGGCAACCTATTCACTATTCCATTATCATGTACATTAGGACAGAGGTAAATTAATCTTTTATGTATGGTGAATTCTATTACTCTACAATGTCATGTTATAATGTCTCTTTAAAGTTTCTTTCAGATGAGCAGTGAGCTGAGATATTGGAGACATGCAAGCTGGCTTTTGTGAGACCTGCATGTTTGACAAAATTGTGATTTGATAAAAGCAGCTCTGTTCACTTTGCTTTTGCTCCCAGTTGTCCTGGTTTATGTGACTCGTGTTCTGTGTAATGTCATTATACTGGCCAGTGAGTCCTGTGGGTCTGTTGATGGACTGATTGGTATGTGGTTTGATGCTTTTTCTACTGTATGTAAGGAAACAGATGGTGTATAGTGGTGTGATTGCAGCCTCTCAAATATGCTTCTTGGCATCAGAATGCTAATGCAGAATTGATGATTGCCATATTGTTTTTGACTGGACTCAAGGGTACTTCCAAGGACAATGAATCTATAGGGACTGAATCAAAATGCATGCACGTGGACAATGATGGATGTGTGTGGGTGAGTGTGTGTGTGAAAGAGAAACAAGACTCCTTAATATTAATTGAGAACAGCTATGTTAAAAGCGTTAAGAGTCAAAAACAGTAGGTCTATACATGCGACCTGCTACACAGTGAAAAAAGCCATTAATTCACCAATGCAACAGTGCTTATGAATACTGAATGACACCATTGTTTTGTGAGAGTGCACTCAGGCAATACCAGACACATCATGCTATACTCCTACAACAATAAAACTAATAAATTGCTCAATGAGGATTTTTGTCTGACTTAATTTGCCTTTCCGTGATGACTTTGAGTCTTCAGCTATAGAGATTAATTAAACAGTGTGTGAAAAAAAGAACTCTATTGGTCTGATGCTCAATTACTCTGTAATGAAGTGAACTGTATGGATAGCACAGGGTTAATTGTGTTTGTGCCTATCAAATTGTTCAGCACATTGTTAAAGTCACTAATGAAATTTCAGTCTATTATGCTTTACTGCGGTCTCCCTTCAGTGTCTCTTATTTTGCAATTACGGTGTAAAAAAATGGACTGAGTTTGGGAAAATGTAGCATTATCAATTATATGACATGAATGTATGTGCACACACACACATATACTCTCACAAAGGGTGACATGTTCTGAATGTGTGACTTAAAGGAGTACTGATTTAGCATAACACGGTCTGATTCACAATGGACTAAAACAAAGGATAAAAAGTGACGCAGCAGAAGATATAGAAGATATTGTGTTTTCTTCCTCCTTGTTAAAACCTGGTGCCTACATTGCCCACAATGCAACTCAACTGCCAATACATTGGTCAGGGATATGTATGCAATATGCTAGTAGTGGCTAATGTAGCCTGAGGTTGCTAGTCTCAAGCAGAGATGAGGTGCTACGGGGAAGACTTTTTATTTGTACAAGCAGCTTATTGCGACCCATATTTACGTTTGGTGTAGGCTGCGACCTCTAGTGGCTGTAGTAATTATGACAGAAGCAAAGGAAGAAATCCGGTGACACAGTAGAAACAGCGACATGTAGGGAGGTTTTGGGGTGGATAAATGGGTCAAAAAAAACAGGACTTTGGCTCAGGAGACTGACCTTTGGCTTCACACAGAACACGAACAGTGAAGTTCTTTTTTTTTTTTTTTTTACATTACATGAGTACATAACATGTTACGTACCTAATATGATGATGTCATGTAACATAAAGATAAGTACATAACGTTACGTTAGGTACATAACGTGCTGATACCCAAGCATGATTCTTTTCCTAAACATAACAGTTAGGGGTACTAATTTAGGAAACACCTAAAGGTCGTATGAGACGGTAGGAACAAACAACATTTGAAGGAGAAGGAGAAGAAGAAGAAGAAGATATCCTTTATCCCCCAGGGGAAATTAAGTTTGTTTACTCTGTTGTCCTATACACACAGGCCTGAAATAGACACACACGCACAATCAGGACATATACATGCATTAAATAGAGAGATGTCAGAGTGAGGGGGCTGCTAATGGACAGGCACCCCAGGCAGTTGGGGGTTTGGTGCCTTGCTCAACGACATCTCGACACTGTCCAGGAGGCAACCTTATACCTTTCCATCTGCCAGTCCACACTCCATACTTGGTCTGGACGGGGACTTGGGCCAGTGACCCAAGTCCCTATGGACTGAGCTACAGCCGCCCCATGTTTGTGGTCTTATAGGTTGGAGGACTTGCTCCACAGATCTAGTAGATGGTGTGTCCATGATTAACGAGCATTTTCGTGCAGCGAGACTACTGATATGTAAGCTGATATTTTTCAACTTGCACGAGAACTTTGTATGATGCTGTGTCGCAAAAGCCTATCAGGGATGACATCTGCTTGAGATTCTCCTGACGTTACCGTGAATCAGAAATGGAAGACAAACTTATTGTTGCCATCCAGGCACCCAGAGCTTTACAACTCATTCTCTGTACAAAAACAGCAAAAGGGGAAAAGTTCTGAAATTGAAAATTATTTGTGACTGCCATGGACAATATGAAAAACATTACATAATAACAATAATAATAATAAAGACTGTCGCAGTCTTGGTCTATGGTTGTTTGATGGTTCCTCTGTTTACCGTGTTCACATCGTTTGATTCCAGCCATCAGTTGTCTTTACTAAAAACCAAGTTAGCTGTTAGCTGCCTTTCGTTAGCACAGCTGTTAGTTGCAATATTCCCCAGTTGTGAAATACCTCAAAAAACAGTCCACCAGTGCACAGCAGCAATCTCTATTCCCACATTTTTTTCAAATTTGTAGTTTTCAATCATAACCCTGAATCACTTGAGGCAATTTATCAGATTTTGTACAGCTTCTGAAGCAAAAAATGACTTTTACAACTTTTATTTCACATATGCAGAAGTAATCTGCTCCTCACACTTTGATGTGTAAATTCAGTGAAGTTCTCCTTTAAGGTGAAGAGCTCAGAGAAAATATGAATTTGTTTGTTTAATCCA
>JAPZEB010000003.1:19302918-19315037 GCA_029783705.1 Chaetodon striatus | reverse complement strand
CCTGAAAATGAAGGAAATCTGAAACGACTGCATTAGAGTCAATGGAGCACAGCTGTGTTGTTGTCTGACCCTGGTCTATGCTGGCCCGATGCTACGTTATGATTAGCCAGTCTGCGTCCGGGGGCGGGACCTCACGAAGGGTCAGTTGAGTAAATTTCCTTCTGTTGACCTAATATTCAATTCAATTGGATTTCTCAAGGGAAAAGTCTAGATTTGGGGCTTTTAAGAAAATATTTGGGGCTGGAGCCCCCAGAAGCCACCTCTCCCTCCGCCCCTGGTAAATACCTTTTCACAGAGGTGGTGAGTGGGTGTTTTACAGTCAGCTTAGCCTGATCCATTTCAGATACAGCGCAGAGTTAAGCCTGATTTGTCTCATTGAGATCTTCGCTCCTGAGTTTTTACACTCCTCCATGTCTGGAACATTCACACACACAATGTACTGTAAATGAATTCCAGGATGTGATTCAGGCAGCCTTACACACATATGGCTTATATGAAGAGTAATCAAAAAGCTGTTAGAATTTTCTGATTAGAAAAAAAAATCTTCTGACACAGCTTTTTTTTTTTTTTAGTCTGCGGAGCAACCGGGAACGTGAATTGGATTGTGGTTGAGTCCATGATACTTAATCATTTTCTTATCAGTGGTTGCTGTCAGAGCCCAGCTAAGGAATGACCCCAAAAGAAAGAGGAGAAATGAAGGACGGAGGGCGCCTTATGCTAGCCCGTTGTCTCCTTTGAGCTCAGTGACACACCTGCTTATTGACACCGGTGCTTTATTCCACCTGAAATCCCCTCCTGATACCCACTCTGTGAAGGTTAATGGGGGATAAAGCATTTTGTCATAAAGCTCACAGCAGCACCTTTTCTCTGGCTCTGGCATTAGAGCCAACAGGCAGGACAGAAGAAAAATTTATATCGCAGCCAGCGGTCACTAGTGAACAACTTGTCATCATGGCCTATTTCAGAACGATATACCCGCTAGTGCCAAACTGTGGATGCTTGGAGTACAAGGGCACAGCTTAAGATGTGTAGAGTGGGTTTATCATTGGTCGCAGACAGGTGCACGTGCACTGTGGTAAACACTAATAAATCAAATCAGTGTAATCAATCAATGTGTCGTAGCAGATATAAGAACATAGAAACGTTCTTATTAAATAACATAATCCACTTGAAGAACTCTCACTCTCAGGTGTGATAAAATGAAGTGATGAAGGTCAGATGGAGTTGTTTTTGGGGACAGAAGTCTATTTGACATGCAGGTAGAAAACATTTCACCACTAAAGGTCTCCAGGGCCTTGAGGAAGTGAATGTACCCACAACATAGTGCGTCATTGTCCATCCATGAAATGCCCTCAGCTAAAAGCCTCAGTGCTTTTTCACTGTGAAACCACTGTGAAGTTTTAATATTATCTGGGAAATAAAAAGAAAAAAATGTATTGAGTTACCAAGGGGCAAAGCAATCAGGTGCAGTATTGATACACCGATGCCTCTTGTCAGTTTGAATTGATGTTTGTATGTTGCACAAAGCACTGATAATTTAAATCCCGAACAATGACAATACAATGATTGCTCCTACACTGATTAGGACAAAGATGCTGTAAGAGTATGCTGTATTCAAAAGATATTTTTCTTTCTTTTTTTTGTTTTTTTTTTTTTAAAGCAGGCTTAAGTGTTTCTTCCATGACAATTAACTTCAGCTGGGCAAGCGATCCACATAATTCACAATGCATTTCGGTTAATTAGAGGCGAGCATGACGGCTGGAGCTCTCTTTGACTTCAATATAGAGTGAAACTAAAATAATTCAATTATATGATGGGGTAAATTAGGTAAGTGATTGAGTCGTTGCGGCCCACACACACACACACACACACACACACACACACACAGTAAACTTTATGAACCACCATGCAGTGTACAGCATTTGTACATGTTTATGTGTATTTATAGAGCAACACTGCCCCCAGCTGAAATGTGGTATGTGCTACTGGTGCTACACAGAAAACATGCTGCAAGAAAGTGAACACAAACACAAATTGTGCATATGTACCAGACCAAAACACACTTCGTCAAGATGCATATTTATGCAGAAACATGGTCCAAGAAATGTTCACTACAAATGAAGCTACTGTGCAGTTGAGTTTTGAAACTGAAAATGTGCCAGCACTGAGAATGAGTCTGAGTTTTAGCTGATAACTCACAACCAGTGATACAGCAATGAAATAAATGGACTAGAAATTCTGCTTTTTTGTTGCCACAGTGTTGGCTGTTAAACAGCAGTCATGCTCCATGTTTGCAACTTTTAAAGAGGCAGAATTATTTCCAATCTCCTGAAATGCTGCTTTTTGGAGTCACAATACAGGGCTATTAAAAGTATTAGATTGTCTCTGACAGCATAAGCATGTGATTGCTTCAGTACAAATTTCAGCTGACTGTGACACACTGATGGTGAGGTTATGTCTTGTGAAATCATATGTTTAGTAATCACAAAACACTGACTGAGCCATCTGAATCAAATGCCAGATGACTCATATTCATACTCTTGATAACAATGATTTTCTTGCAAAATCTCTAGAACTGAAACATATAATTTATTATCACTATTTTGTCATCTGTATTCTTAGTTCTCCAACAAAAAATTCTTAAAGTGCTGACTTTTATATACCTCAGTTCACTGAGAAATCTGTAATGTATTTTCCCACAGACTCCCTTACCGCTAATAATCTCAATCCTTGTAAATGCGATTGTAACCATTTCCACTTACGAGCTGTTGAAATATGTGCATAATAAATGCAGCAGAGTCCGAGGAGATTTTGTTTTCAGTTAAATGTATAGGATTAGAATTATTGTAGATTTATGACTCGTAATCTCTCAGTTTTCTGTGAGTAGTTTGCAAGTCAGTAAGTTGAAAATATGCTAAAACTACTGTTAGACTGTCGTCAAGTAATCACAACATGTTTTTGTCTTGTCTGACTCTTATTTTAAAATTTCAATACTCAAGATATTTAACATCTGAACAACAGGGTGTCTACAGTTATCACACAAAGAAACCAATGTTTTTTAATACCCTTTAACAACAACAAAAACACCAGTTTCTTGACAATCATATTTTCCTTATTCAAGCATTGCAGGTGAGTATAAATGCAAGTATTATATGTAGTCCTGTGCAGAGGTAGATTTTATGTAGGAATATAGTTATTAGAGTGAGTTAGCTTAATCTACATTTGCCAACAGTATGATGTAAAAAGATGGTATGAGGTTGACAGGTAAGCTGAAAGATTTGTATAACCAAAAATGTGGACTTTGACGCAACTGAGCTAAAATAATGTGAGAAAAATAAGTTAAAGGATGAATAAATAAAAATAGATCAAATGTTTGTGGCAATTAAGACCTCACAAATTCAAATTTAAGACTATTTAATGACTTTTAAGGTCTAATTTAAGACATTTTAAGACTTTTTAAGGACCTGCATACACCCTATAGAGAGCTATAGAGTTATGATCAGGGGCAGACTGGGACTGAAATTCAGCTTTAAATGACTTTGAGATAATTTTAACACTAATACAGCTTTTGTATTATAAAAAGAATCTGATGATATTAATGACCTGAAAGACACTTGGGATTACTTGTTGACACCTGCCTCCTTCAGGTTGTATTAGCACATCACCACTGCACTGAATCAAAAAACAAAACCAGGCCAGGCAAGCCTCAGTGAGCATCAACACTAAGCCACAGTATACTGCCAACTACTGCTAACATCAGTACCAAACATCAACAGTCAGTCCATTGGATGCTAAAACAGTTACAAATGCTCACACATGTACATGCACACTTAGATACTCAGTTTTTCAATACATAATCAAAACAATGCAGTACCATAAACATACAGCAAATATAAAGTGTGTTTATGTCAACAGAAATAAAAAACAAGCAGCTAACCATCAAAACCAAAGCTAATATTTGGAGACACAAACAACCCATGGAGAAAAGGGTTAGGGTGAGACTGTCCTACCTCACATCAACGCACAGCTGTCCAACAGTCGTCTGCAAACTCGGCCCCTCCACCACGGAAAACATCTGTCAGTTTGGCGAAGTTGGCATCTCGCACTTTTCGTGGAATTTTATCCCGTTTTAGCTCGTAATTTTTCTGCGCGACACATTTCCTTTTCAGCTCCTGTCTTCTTTCCTTTTGCTAATTACGTTTACTACAAAAACTTCACACAGGTGGAAACACTTAACGATGATAATGGCTGAGCCAATCAGATTTCAGCAAACAGGTGGAGCAGTCCACATTAGGAAGGGGTGCTCGTTCTCCCCTCAGTATTGACAGAATTAGACTGGTCCACTCTGACAGGAACTGAATTGTACTAACTTTATTGTCTGAAATATAAAAACTATACGACCATTGGCTGGTGCTGGAGTCTTCTTCTGGTAATTATGCAGTCAGAGCTCAAGAATGTATGAAAAAAATAAAGTTTTTTTTTTAAAGAAATGACTTGTGGATGAATCTGAAACACCTGTTTTCACTTTTCATTTAACTACAAACCCCATTTTTATACATGTTTTAAATGAGTGCAACTCATCTCACCGAGACATTACACAATCACTTGTAAATTATTCGTCCCATCTTATGAATGTCTTCACTTGGCAGCACTATGCCCATCCCTAATTGCATCACTCCATTAACTCAATGTAGCTTCCACAAGAGGTCAGCAAAAGCAGCCCAGTTATACTAAATGATTTGTTTTCATGTCTCTGGGAAGTCAATAAACCCCCCTGAGGATTATCCTATATAGCCTTCTGCATAAGAAGCACATTTGTTTATTACATTTACTAACTCGTATATGGCTGCATATCCTGGGAACAGAGGAGCAGTTACACAGATGCCGTTTTACAAAACTGCCCTCAAGTTTTCCTTTGGAGCCCATATTTGTGATTCATGACTCACACATGTAAACCACTTGCTTTGCGCAAGTATTTCCTGGTTACACATGTGACTGTGGACATTAGCTGTGATGCAGCAGCAGGATAAAGACAAGCAAGCAAGCTGCATTTAAAAAAATAAATAAAATTCAGCAAAGCAAATAAAATAATGTTTTGAATAGTCTCCAACGATGCCAAATTTACACTGAGGCCTTATTTTATATTCTACACTTTTCCCATTCTTTGTCACTGTGGTACTAATATCTAAAATTATAACCTTGTTTTAGTGCTTGCTTATTATATTTCCAACTTTCTGTGAGCACACAAAGGCAGCATGACAGGTCCATCATTGCCAGCAGATGGCTCTACTCACATTCATGGTGTAAAAGTAGTTAAACCTTTGGCCAGTTCCTTTTTACTGTAAATGATGTCCATGTGATTTTGTGGTGAGCTAACATAAGGCACTCTCAACTGCACAGTGTGTCTTTTATTTATAGAAACTGAAATAAAAGCAGAACAAGGCTATGAAAATACAGAGACAGTATGTCAGAAAAACATCACATGCATACACATTTGTAACATCATATGAGATGAAATAATACCATAAAGTTTGATAAAGGTCAGTGTGAATTCATGATGTAAACCCCCAGAGGAAGACCACAGGAATGTTACAGCTTAAAGCATCTCTTAATGTATTGAACAAATGTCACGTGCTAAAATGTCAACCGTAAAAACTACCATAAGGGAGGGAAAAATACAAGAGGCTTTTTATGCACAGGCTTGCCCTTTATCGGCCGGTGATGCAGGAATGTGAGGGGATGCTGACTGTCCACCTGATACACTGCTTTGCGCCCGGGGGAGGGTCTCCAGTCTCCACTCTGGCTGCCATAACACAGCTCAGCTCAGGCAGGCAGGCAGGCAGGCAGGCGGGGGGGGAAGCGCATCCTCAGAGAAACATGATCATCAGGGGAACATAAACGCGTTATTCGTCAACGATCAGATGATTCGACAACTTCGCGCGTTTTGCGTTATTCTCCAAAGGACATAACACAAGAGGCAGGCGTCGGGGTCCGTGCAAGGAGAGACACAAGCCGACATCATCAGCCGCTGCGCCGCCGTGTGAGGCGAGGTCATCGCGGAGTAACCAAGGTAAGAGGAGGGAGAGAAAACAGCAGTGAAAACCAGCCGGGCTACTTTTTTTTTCCATCTGCGTATTTATGCGTAAACACCAACTGTTTATATGGGTTGTGTACCCAACATCGTTTTCCAAATAAATCTCTCCCCGGTACTCAGTGTAGCTGCTGGGATGTAATAGCCGACGTGCGTCTCTCTTATAATTAGACCACACTGCATTTCGCTCAAAGCAACAACACATCTCCAGAGAAAAACAGCATGCAGGCCACAGGGATTGGACATGATATTCCGTCTGCCATTCCTGTAGACAACATACAGCAAATATGGGTTAGTGGAGCAAATCCACACGCCCTGCGACCACCAGTTTGCCCCATGTGATTATGTTCTCTTTTACCAATAATTGATTTTACATACATTTTAGAGCCATCTGAGAAATCGCTGATTTCATATCGATCAGATTTTATGGGGATGGGGCGCATTGGATATGCAGCATCCTCACTGGTCTAGACAGAAAATGCAAAGAGGGGCGAGTACACGTAGTACACATGTAGCTACTACACAGGCCTGCACACCATACAGTCATACTGGTGCTGTATCTTACACAGTATATGCTGCTTTCTGACTCCAGAGAATAACAGTGTCATTTTATTTTGATGCAAAGGCATATTCAGGTCAGATTTTGGTTCCTTCATCCATTTCACACATTGTCCCAGTTTATCATATTTATAGCATTTTCATTGTGTCTCCACTGACAATACCTGACCCATGAATCAGGAGCACAAAAGTAATACCGATGCATTTTCATAGCTGTAATGGGTTAACACAGACTCTGCTCTTAGTGTGATAATAATGTGACAATGAGATGTCATCATCGTTGCAGCATGGGAAACTGGTGGAAATGCCATGTGTTCACACGTGAATTATAAATGTCCCCCACTCACCATAACCTCATTCACAATAACTTCACCTTCAGCTCCATCCCTGATTAAATGGCCTAAAAGCTGATGTTAATTTTAGAATTACCTCAGACTCCTCATCCGTGGTCTGAATATTGGGCTACATCGCCCACATCTTTGTCACCTCGGGAATACGTGAGTTATAGTTAGACACATGCTAATTTGAAGATTAATTTCTTGATGATGACTTTTCAATATCCTAAGGTGAGAAGGATGCTGATGTGTTCAAAGCGGCCTGTTTTAAATTGGTTAAGCGTAGCCGTGAGTAAGAAAGGGTGGGCAGTTTATATAAACTTTGACACATGAATGCAGGACATTGATATGACAGCAGCCTGTGTAGAAAGATATGAGTCACTGTTGAGTCAACATGATCTGTTTCTCTTGCTTAAAATGATGTCTGTGTGCTTGAGGGATAATTCAGAGGTTGCCATAGATGCTCTATCAGATGACACTCATAAAACCTAATTCAGCGCTTCAGGTATGAGATCGGTGTTTAGTTAACACCTGAAAGAAGAATGGGGAAAGAGCAGGTGGGGGAAGATGAGGGTGAGGAGGTGGAAGATAACCAACATGTAATATGACTATGTGATGGCTTTATAAGCTGAGACATTTACATAAGTCTCGTAATGTCCTCTCAAATGCAGTATCTTAATCTCAAACACGCAGTCACGCTATGTCACTGAATCCATTTTTCCATCCTGGAGTTTTGTATATAAAAAGTTAAGTGACACCTCTTCCTTTTCACAATCATGTTTGAGAGCACTCAAACTGGTGAAGTTGTTTTGGAGAGTTTATGCTTCACGCTGAAAATTTAAAGGGGACCTATTATGCTCATTTTTGGGCTCATACTTGTGTTTTGGGTTTCTACTTGAATATTTTTACATGCCTTAATGAGAGAAAAAAGCACGTTATGTTCCTCTATCTGTGCAGGAACACCTGTATTCACCCTCCATAGGAGAAGCTCTGTTTTAATGCTCTTTAAGCCCTGCTCCCAAAAAAATCCAGTCTGCTCTGACTGGTTTGCATGTGGCACTTTCTGTGGTGAAAAATCACAGATAAAAGTTTCTAATACTTGTTTCCCTGATGTTAGCTTGCAGCTACATGCAGTGTACTTGTAGCCGGGGAAATGACTGTAATGGAGTATAGCAGCACTTTCTACAGTAAAAATAAAAGTTTCTAAATCAACATCTTCACAACCTGACATGTTCCAGTTGGAATATAAACCAAAAACAAGGGGAAATTACCAACATCAGTAACCAAAATTACTACTTAATTACTGCTTCTCTGATGTTAGCATGTCGCTACATGTAGCAGTGTACTTGCAGCCGGGGAAGGACTGCGTGTAGCAGCACTTTCTACTGTGAAAAATCACCAGTAAAAGCCTTCTTCACACGCACCTGTTACATCAGCGACCAAGACTACACGTTTCCCTGACATTAGCATGTAGCTGCATGTTGCATTGTAGGCTGCGTGATGTAAACACTTGCAGTAGGGTGCCATGAGCAAATAACCATATAAAGAAATTCATTACAATCTGACGTCACCTTGTTTTAAAAGTAGAACAACAAGTTGGAAACAGAGTATTCAGAAAGGTCTGAAGTCTGAGGTCTTTGCTCACAAGGATTGTTGTTATGTAATTGTATCTTATCTAAAACTTTGGCCACATTTGATACTAACATCCAACATTTTTTATTATGTAAATATATGACAAATAATATGGAAAAGCATAATAGGTCCCCTTTAAGACAGAGAGCATTTGTACAGAGTGGCGAAGCTTTTATCCAAGCTGATTTATATTTTAACGTTGTATTATCTTGATTACACTCTTTTATCTTGGCTGGCACGTTCAGTCATGCAGGATAATAAGAGGTTAATTTAGCCGTATAAATGTTTCATAAGGTGCCTGGGTAATTATCCTTCATGATCTGCTGATCTCAACTGTGATAACTTTTGTCACTGTTGCCTTCTTCGTCTCTTGTCTGTCACCATTTCCACTGATTGCTAATGAAAAAAGGGGTGTCCATAAAAACTGGACTGTCTGCATGTGTGCACTGGCCAGTGTGAGATGAGAGAGACCTCAGCCTTGATCATGAAGTGTGTTGAATAAAATTGGTTGTACCCCTCATAAGTGCAGCTTGATGGAGGCCAGGGATCCACTGCTGTGTTACAATCTTAAGTTACTATATCTATGCACATTTAATCAGAGACACACCCGCTGCACCATCACAACACAGTCTGAAAAAGTTCCCTTTTTGTATTTAACCACTGACTCGAGTTTATCATGCTTCTTTAGCACACAGCATCTGTTTGAGGGTTAACCACGTGAAGTGCAAAGTCAGTGTTTCAAAAGTACACTATGACTTGTGGTGTAACTTGCTGTGAGAACAGGAAGTGCTGGTGTGGTCACTTTGTCTAATAGAGAGGGAGGAAATTGACTGTTCATTTTAATAAAAGTGTCGCTGCACTTAAACACAAAGAGCAGTTTCATTACATACAAAGGCATCACAGAATGCAGCTGCAGGATCAAACTGTAGTTTAAAATATCACACCCAACAATGACTTTATATCACATATTTAAGTACCTAATAGTCACGACTGGAATGTTGGTTCACTGCTTGCGTGCCTCACAGTTCTTTCAGTTTCAGTCCACTTATACTGGACTCTAGTGAAAGGAACAAACTTGTCACCCTTGGATGAGCTGCAGTAGAAGAGTAGATGAGTAGTGAAGCTGTAATTGCGATGATTATTATCTCTTGTCCCTAGCTTCACCTATACTGTGGCCCAGAAGTGTCATTTTCAGAGTCCTCAAACTTGAGGATGGAGATTACTCTCCTCATCCTCTGATATGAAGGCATAAAAATAATATTTCTCAGCTATTTCCCTCGGTAGTAGCCACTTATTTTAAAGCGTGGGTGTTCGAGGCTCAGGCTGTGATATGCTCAGTAGACCAGTCCCTTAATGTTCAGAACCCGTGGTGGCAGAAAGTTATATGAAGTCTCCAAGTGGCAGATCTTTACACAAACACTTAGAAGTGTCTTGTAATGTATTTTGCAGAAGACACAATTGTCTTTATCTTAGTTTGTATTAGTGATCAGGTAAGTTCTCAGCAGGCAGCCTCACAGACTGAATCAAATTCACGAACGTGCAATTTTCCAACCTGAATGAGAAAACACACGGTGCCTCTTACAGTCAAGGATGTTTCCTTTACTACTACTTTCCAAATTTATGGTGACAACAAATGCACAAGGACACTGAGGATACTTTCATTTAAATGCATATTGCACCGTCAGCGATGCCGTTGCTTCGCTCTTGTTCTGCACCATTTTCAGAAGACAAGCACAGCCAAAAACCAGCAATGCATCAGTGCCCTTGCATTGGAAAATGCAGAACAAAGTTTTATATTAGCCCTTGTGGATATGCATGAAGATTCATCAGTTGTATTGCTCATTTCTTGCCTTAAATTTGTTTAGAAACAGATTTTGATGGACTGCTGAGGTGAAATAACTGAAGGTTTACCAGCATATTTTCCTTGTTTCCAGATCAGGGGACAAGACTAAAGCATCCTGTGAATCAGCTTGTGGGTGCTTGAGGATACAAACAGGCATATTGGAAAATTCTCGGAACAATTTACTCGGTCCTTGGTTGAATTCGAAGGATCCTACTGCGACATTTGATGACGTAGCACCCTTGAATTGCTGCCATTTAAGGATCCTTCCTTGACATTGACAAGCACTGACAGCCTCAGCTCACTCTCTACATTGAACATCATGAATGAAGGTTACTGCATGCATCTGTGCTCTCTGAGGACCCACAGTAGTTACCCCATTTTATATGAAACGGTGGATTCATCATCTCAGGAAGCCACGCGACGGCATCAATATTAGATTTATGTGTCAGAAAGGCAGCATGGAAAAAGCATGAATAGCTAGAATCACTGAATCCAGTGAATATGTGGCAGGGTGTGAATAGCACCCATCAGATTTGGGTATGGTTTTTCAAATATTTCGATCATGCAAATCATGATTAGAATAATAAAATAAGACAACAATAGTGCTATTTAATTTTTTAATGAAAAGCAAGAACTTAACCTCACAGCCATGCTTAGCTACAGTACTTAGTGTTGCCTGTTTTGGTATGAATTAATGATTGAACCACAGAGTGCTGGGTGATGACTGCACTCCCATAAAACTTTAATGGCCTGCATGTTTCCCCTCTTAGTCAATGGACAGAGTGGCACAGAAAGGAAGCGCTTGTGCCTGCAGTAATCGTATGCCGTGAGCATGTCTCCTTCTTCTTTGGACTGAATGTACGCAGCTGAAAGGAGAACGATACTCTGTGTGAAAAGACGAAGATGGTTTCGTAAAAGTCTCCCAAATGACTTTTACGCAAGTGAAATACAGTATGAATAACTTAGCATATTTGATAAATTTTTTATACCTATTATCATTTAGCTCAAGCTTCTTAGCATTAATAATAATATATTACATAGCAAAAAGCCTAGCCGAATTCTTCGATGCGTATTATTACTTCACTGTAGCACATTAACTATTTTATATATTATTGATATCATTGCACCACTGCATGGTAACTAAACTTTTCTTATAGAATATTGTGTTCAACCTGGGAGCTGAAATGTGCTCAGATCCAGACAAGACCACTATTTCTGCCTGGTTACTCTGTGATTCATCTTTGACTGACAGATTTAGTAACAAGATTTATGTTTGTGGGTCAGGTCAAAGGTCACATGAGCCCTGTTGTGACAGTTTGTCCTTTTTTTTACCTTGACCTTTTTGTACCCTCTGTACATTCACAAGTTCCACATATAGAATAAATGGACCGGAGAGAAAGTTGTTACCCTGCTGTTTGAATCATACGAATCAGAGCCATGTTTTTTCCATGTTTGAGGCACGTTACCTTGAAAAAAAATCTTCATCAGTTTTAAATGTCAATGTCAACTTACTAGTCACAGGAAGAGCTACACAGCCTTTGAAAACAGTTGTATAATGTCTTCTGTGGTTTAGGAGGAGCTTTGGGAAAGTCTGGGAAAATTACTTCACTTGAGTAATCCTTTGCTTGGGTGTGGAGTTTGAAAGACATGGGTGTTAACC
>JAPZEB010000003.1:19250468-19263882 GCA_029783705.1 Chaetodon striatus | reverse complement strand
GAACAAACCCATTTTCACACGGGGCACACGCATATACCTGACAGTTACACCCAAACAAGCCTTGCTGTTTACTCGAGAACAAACACATAGACGCCAACCAGCAAATCTATTCTCAATACACACATCACCCCAGACGTAAAGAGATTCAATTTTCGCCTACCGGGAGTGTTTCCATTTTTTTACGCAACAAAATTTTTTTCTTTCTCTCCTGTGTCAAGACAGCTGCCTTTGATGTTAGCATCTAATATACAGGGCTAAAAAACTATAGTTTGCTGTGAGCTGACAGATAAAACAGCGCAAGACGCCATTACCCTGCAAAGCGGAATAATGAGGAGACCTGAACACACAGAAGACAGGAGCCCAGTTGAATTACCGTGGTCTCTCATCCAAGGTGGGAGCTTTTTGACAGCTTTCCAGGCAGCACAACACATTACCATACTGACGCTGCTCTGTAGTGCCAAAGAAAAGCTTTGATGAAAACATAACTGGGAAACTGGGAAATCTTTATATGTGTGTGAGCGCGTTTGTGTGTGTGCATGCGTGTGTGTGCCTCTGCATGTGTCTGTGTGCGCACATGCATGTTGCGTGCGGGCACGCTCATGCACGCGCCTGTGTCTGCACCGAGTGTGTCTGTGCATGTCGGTGAGTGCCTGTGTGTGTGTAACAACAAAGACAGGACAACAATGGGAAACCAAGCAGTGTCAAGCTGCAACTTTATGTTCTCTAATTACTAAGTGGATACTGTATTCTTGAGTGTGCTCCTATTGGCTGAGATACAAGGGCTTATTTTTTGATTTATATTCATGTTGATGATTCAGTTGAATTATCAAAGTATCAAACCCAACTGACAATATGTCTAAAAGAAATTCTTCAAGTGGAGAGTAATGCTGCCAAATTTATTCTGCCATTTCATTAATGTGGTTAGCTAGTTAGTTATCCATATTCTAACAGAGTAGGCTTGATGTTAGATCTTTGGCAAGGACACCCTGTACTGAGTTTTGGCACGGTACTGTGCCGCAGTATGCTGCTGACTCTGGGTCTTAACGACAGGCTAAACGAAGCGGGCGTTACGGCCCCCTGGATAGGTCATTACTCGTCCGTGGCCAAGAGCTAAACTGGAGCAGGGCTTTTTAAAGAGGGGAGCAGGTGTGTTTCACCATAGGGGCTGGAGCCGGCCCAAGACCAAACAGCCTTAACGGTCTTTATCTCCTTCATAATGAGGCCACGCTCTCCACACACCCGAACTCTGCCCACATGGGCTAATGCTGGAGGTATGGAGACCCAACCCTCCCCCCGGTTAAATGGTGACACTTTCAAAATGACCCATGCCCCAAGCAATGGAGGAACAGTGGCATGTCATGAATGTCTATAGACACAAATTGGTAGGGCAGTATGTCACTTAATGTGTCTTTCTTAAGAATTTCGCCCAGTTAATTATCAAAAAGTGGCTTCTAAAATCCAATAAAATACCTTTGAGCATACAAGCATAGTGTTAACCTTCTCTCATTTAAAGGTAAAATGTTTAAATAACTCTGTGAACTGGTTCAGGGTTCCTCGGCATGTGTGTATGTGTGTGGTTTGGTGTGTGTTTGTATGTGTGACTGGCTGCGTACGTGAGTGTGTCTGAGTGGTATTGTCCCTCTCCTCTTTCACCTGTCTGAGTAGGTTCTCTAGTACGGTCCCTGTGCTCCCCACAGTCTTCTCAGTCCTGTCAACCGAGTTGAACTTGATCAACATCAAACGGCATAGCATTCAAAAGTATTAGTGTTCTCTGTTGATGGGCCCTCTTGCTATCACAAATCAGTCCCCGAGCTACTTCATTATTTATCTCTAATTCATCAGTGTTGTCTCCTCGCACACGGGCAGTAATGCACACACATATCCTGATTGTGAACACACACACGTACATACACACACACACAGAGAGGACACACACTGCACATCAGCACATTAATCTCTGCTTACCTTCAACTGAGCTTTTGTTTTTTGTGATACTATAAAAATAAAAAACAATGTTTTTCTTTTTTTTTTCTCTACCTTTTCCCCAGGTCAGTGTAAAGCAAAAATATTCCAGAGGAGTGATTAGGCTCATGCTTGTACTTTCAAAATGCTGATTATTGTGCGGACCCCGACAGGCCTTGTGTTTTTCTCTGAGCATTCTGGGGATGTGAGTCCGAAAGTAGCCCCATGGTGCCGTGACCCCTGACCTAGCGTGGGCGATCCCACCAGATGTGGAGTGTGTGCTGGGACAGTGGCGAGGGGCAGCTCGGTCTCACGCGGGGAGGCCCTGTCTCCCCAAACTGCCACAGAGAGCATGGCCAGAGGGGTTCTGTCAGCACCGTTATCAATCATACTCCCTCCCTGTCTCTCTCCCTCTCTCTTTCTCTCCCACTTTTTCTTTCTCTCACTCTCTCTTTCACACTCTTTCCTTTTTGCACTGTCTCTCACTTTGCCTCATTTTCTGTCATTCCCTGTTCTTCTCTCTGCTTTTGTTTTTCTCTCACTTTTTCTTTCCTCCCCCTCTCTCTGAGATATCCTCTTTTCCACTTAGGCTACCAGCTCTTTCAGTCACACACTGTACACGCCTTCAGCGTATATATACACACTTTAACCTTCCAAGTGTGACTGTTTTTCTTTCTTCCACTCTCTAATCTGTTTCACCCCTGCCTTTCTTCGGTCTTAGCGCACGCTTGTAGTCTAAAAATGTTTTTTACTTGTCCTTTAGATTGACAAAGCAGATGCTCTGGAAGGACGCGATACCTTGGTCCAACTCCAAAAGGAATACATAGACCGTGATTTATCATACCCAGGGAGTCTGATTAAAGTGCAGAGGAAATGGAGAAGTGGACAAAAGAGCAAATAAAAAGGACAGAAATCGGCATCAGCAAAAAAATATATAGAGGACACCCAGAGGAAACATCCACAAAGATTAAGTTTGAAAATAACTTTTCAGATATATTGTTTTTGTGAATAGTGATGCGGTGTAACGGGAGATGGAGTCAGGGGTCATAGTTTGAGGAATAGATGCCAGTTGTCCCTGCCATCCGGTGTGAGGTGTTCTCTGACGCATGGCGCTTTGAAGGCCCCAGTCCCTCCTATCGCTGCGATCCTTTACATCTGCAATCAGGGCAAATGGGTTACAGCCAGCACAACAGACAACAACTAAATAAACAACATACCTGGGGTGGATCCCCTCCAATTCCGGACTGCCAGTCTGGCTTTGGTGCATTTTTAAAACATCACTAGGTAATTGAACTCGAACGTTCACACTGACACATTTGCATGGGGTAAAGGGGGGTTGGAGTAAGCAATGGAGCAGCTGGTACGCACCAGTACGACTCCGGCTCAACCAGTCCTTCTGACTTCATATGTAGCACTTAATTGGTTCCCAAGGCAAGAATGAAATATTTAGCTCGCACGTCCTTTAAAATGCGATTGATTTTGATCTGACAGCTGTGCCTGTCCCGCGCGAGGGAGTGAGAGAGAGAGGAGAGGAGAGGGTGAGGGCTGTCTGGGCTCGTTGCCTGAGAACAGCGCGACAACACCCACTCAACCGCACACAAACACCAGTATATGGCCACTGAATGTAAAGGATCACTCATGGATGCCATATGCTTTCAACTAAAGCCTCCTTTTAAACCCCCCTATTTAACCTCTAAGATACAACGAGCTCCGAGCTTTGGACGATCATGAGTGAAAGCTGTTTTTATCTGTACGAGTTCAAAGCACAAATGCAGAGTGTATAGTGTGCATGTGCACAAATCACAAACAGAAATGTATTTTCAATTTATGCTTAAAGCCAGAATTATCAGGTATAACATAGCATAGAAAATGAAAAGGAAATGTACATTTTAAATTATAAACTCCAGTGCACTTTATCACACTTAGCAGGAACCCCGTCTATGTAGGTGCAGATTCTACTCAACAGTAATGCTCTAACCAAAGTGAGGCAGATATCCAATCAAATTGGATTAATGTCACTAATTATATGACAGAAATGAGCGGTGAAAGGCAATGGTGTGGTCACGCCATAACATGATAGAAATGCATTAAATGGAAACCTGCACGGGATCCATGGCTGGGAACCTCCCCCCTGTCAAATTGACTAAGCTGCAAATTACGTACAAACGGATATATCCTTTATATAACAGCAGTGATTTTCTCCACTTTATCCTACCTGTCAAGCTCAGAACATCACAGGCTAATTCTTTATTAAGTGAAAGGGCATCGGGGACCAGATGATCCAATTTAAGTACATTGGACAGAATAGAAGACTAATTAAAACCCATATTTTTACATTATTAATTTTGGAACTTCACTTTTAATGAATGTGAAAAGACAGGCCTTCCATTTATACACACATACTCTTTGGGCTGCTCAACAAGGGAATAAGAGTTACGGGTATACTGCAGGGGCTAGGAAGAATTTTTAAGCATCCATGACAGACTTAATATCAAAGTTTAGACAAAGGTGTGTATAGCTAACTTCTGCATCACAAACACGGCTGTTAATTGAGTGTATAGCTTTAGAGCATTTGGTTTATTTGGGGCTGCTGTGAGGCTTGAGACAAAAAGTAATCAGGACGTCTGTTGCCGGGGGTGCAACCTTGTCATTTAGCCCTCATTCTTCCATTCAGTACCTGGAGAAAGAAAAAGAGAGAGAGGCACCTACATGCCGTTTAATGATGTGCCCCATTTCCAGTCACCTCTGCTCAAAAGCAGTCTGCTTTTTTAGCAACGTCACCCTTAATTGTCCATCATGCCCTCTAATCAGACCATTAAGAACATGACCCCGTTTTAGTGCTAACTTTAATTATCTTAGCAACTAGCAATGAAAAAGCTGCTTCCGACTGAGGCTTTCTGCGTGGCCTTCATCATAACAATGTCAAAAGCATCTTGTCCCAGACACAAGGATAAAAATGGATTTATTTACAATGCATATTACAAGTTGAAACATAACTGAATGAGTTGCTGCTGTGTGGAGAAAAAAAAAGGATGGAAAATGGGGAAGGTGGGTCTTGTATTTACCCTTCGTAAAAACGATTCTCTCTATGCACTTTTCATTCCCCACAGGCTAACGCATCCTCACATCCACAAATAGGCACAAGTCAAAGGGCAGCGAGTTTGTAAAATTGAGTCAAATATACAAAACAGCAATATTTAATGGCGTTTCTTTTTTCACACCAAGTGACCCCTGCATGGAAACCGATCCGTTTTTTTTTTTTTTTCCTCCGGTTTCAGGAAACTCTTGGAAGGCAAAAGCAACATCCTGAGTTGGTGAGGAGACAGGAGAGGTGCTGACATGCCGACAGGCAGGGGATCCTGGGAAAAGCCACAGACAGGAAGAGCCTGACTGACTTTGACCCCCGAGGTCAAGGCTGGGGGCTCGGCAACTGAAAGATGTTTCCAAGCCACACTCAGACTATCATAGAGTTTTACAGGAAACGGCTTAGAAACACTGTACGCTGTGAAATGTGGGAGATCTTTTTATTGCTTGCTCTTTTGTTTTGCTCTCTGTGACATAAAATGCATTTTGGCCCTGAGCTATATTTGACTTATTTGTTTGAGGGTTACTGTATGTAATTGAGTTGAGCTCAAGTCCATTTCTCATCTCTATAATGTGAAAAACAGTATTTGTTCAGTCTGTGGATGGGCCGTGACTAATATAATTATAGATGATGGGAAATGTGGAGATTTGTGCGACAGAGTTTAGACTGGGACAAAAGCGCAGTGTTACTCAGCTGCTCCAATTTCTGACATGTGTTTTGAATAGAGTGAAGTTTCTTGACTTTTTTAAGGCTTTGTGCGGTGGGTCTCCAAAGGCCCTTTACAGTTAAACCAAATTAGGTGAGAGGAGATTGTCCTTTCCCCAGTCTTGCAGAAGGACCCATAAATCAAGGCATCCATCGTTTGTCACACTTCTGTCTCCCAGCTCGTGGCTCAGGCCCACCGCGTTCCAACTCTGAGTTTTTATGGCACAAATGTATCCATCAACCCCACCGAGTGGCCGCCAGCCGCCAAGCCGCCTCAGCGATCGATGGGTGCGATGTACCCTCCCTTCTCGGCCTGTGTGCAGCTCTCTCTGCGTGGGAAGGGGTAAGAGGAACCTCATTTTAGCTGGTTTTAGCCTCGGGCCACTACTGTGATTTTACCCCATGCTCCTGGCCTGACGTCATTAAAGATGCATGATGATGGATACCATGAAGTCAACCTCTCCGAGGGGGTTTTTAAGGTGGAAGAAAAAAAAAAAGCGTTGCTTGTTTTTCAGATCACACTAAGAATAAATCAAGACTGTTTAAATGTAGAGGTTGCAACTGGATGCATGTGACTAATCTTTCAATGCACATCAGAAGAGAGAGTAGGCAGGTATTTAGTGTTGAGGAGGCATGTTTTGACCAGTTGGTGGTGCTCCTGTCACAGTGAATTCACGAGCTTGGCTCTCTCTGTGATTCAGATGAATACACTCTTGGCTGTTTCCAAACTGGGCTGGAGAAACAGAAGACAATGATGCAAATTTAGATTTCATATCAAGACATGCTTGAGAAATTGTTTCTTTTTCTCCTCTTTTGCAACAGAAACTTGTATTTGCTGTTGCTAATTTTAGATTCTCTCACTCCCACTTTTCATAATCTGATCCCCATCTTCTCCTCCCACAACATGTACATGTTTATAAGATGATGGAGGATATTCATGAGGCCCTACTACACCATATTCTGAAGAATTAAGAAAAAGGCAATCCATATTCATATTCATGTTCAGTTATTTTAATCCTGGAATTTCAGTGTGGCTTTAAAAAAGTTAATATTTCTCCATATGTTCTGTGGATACCAGAAAATGTAACCTTGAATTTGCTCCTGGAGGTGTGAGGGTGTCTTAGTTCAGTGCAACAAATGTGGTGAAACTTTGTGTGTGTCACTGAGTGTGCGAAGAATCAGTGCGTCTCCAATGGGAATGACAGGGGAGACATTTGACAGCTGTGCTCCTCAGGTTCAAAGGTCATGTCAAGTCCTGGATGAGCCCAAGGTAAAATGCTTCACAGGGCCCGTACCGGTCAATGGGTATCGTTTGCCTCGATAGCAACCAGGGTTGGCGGTAATGGGACCTCAGTCATATGTCAGCGCCTGGAAGAAAAGTCAAATACCATGAGGCCACATTTATAGCCTCCCAAAACAAAAGGGAAAGTGAAAAGATTGAACTTTTAAACTCCCCAATTTATAGCTTAAAGGTGTCATATGCATGGTAAACTCTCGAGGTAGCATCCATTATCAGTCAACACCTCTCTCTTTCGCTCACCCTCTCCACTCAATCTCTTCTCCCACTTTCTCCTTCACTTTCTCCATCCCGCCCTCCCCTCTCAGTGTTTCAGCTCTAACTGCAGTTTCTAGCATCTGCCTTAACCGGCGCGGTCCATGCCGTCCCTGCTGGGGAGTAGAATCCAGCCCCTCACTGGAAGACCCTGAAATAAGGCCTTTATCAGCCAACCCCACACAGTATCAGGGGGCCCCCCGCTCCTCCAGCAGCCTCTGATGTGAAGGAGAGATGGACAGAGCTCTGTGGTCCTCTGGTCGAGCACCAGAACAGGATTCAGCCCATTGTACCATTCAAATTAAGCAGGCATCAAAAGGGAAGAGGAAGCTGTTGTTGATGTATTGTCTCGTGTTATTTTAACCGGCTTAACTCAAGCCTCTTCATGGTGGAGTGTTGTGGTGCTGGATGCCGATGATGATAAGTGGTGGATTCTCTGTTAAGACTGCTAAGCTGCTGCGCTGGCTGAACGGGGGGCTCTGGCTCCATTGGCTGTCGTGGCTGATTTTGGCTGTGGTTGAACCATTTCAATAGGTTACCATGGATTTATCCACTCAAAACCGCTGACTTGGCTGTCCATGTACAGCCTCTTCATGTCACCAGTGGGACCCCTGTTTATTTCATAATGCTGACATTTTTTTGAGGAGATTTGATGAAAAATTAAAGTTCAACACAACAACACACAAAGAGAAACTTTTTAGTTAGTTACACAGTTTCAAAACTGCAGACTTTAAATCAACATCTTTATGCTGCAGTAACTTTTTTTTTCTGAATTAAATGAAAAACTATTTAAGCTTTAAAGTGTCTGTATCGTTTGCAGTGTTATAAAAACCCAACAACCAGTTTTTTGGGGCCTTCAAATGCAAAACAAACACAGGCCTCTTTTTAATAATGACACCAATAACATGTAAATAGGAGCTATAAACATACATGTGAGAGGAAATATGTTTTCCATAGACTTAAATTGCGGCATTTTATTTACTGGCCTGGTAAATAATCACCCTGTAAAGACAGTTCAGTCAGCTCTGAGTACTTGTGAATAGCTCTCTCCATTCTCCGCTGAAAGCTGTCTATTTAATTTCTCTCTTCTGTCCTCAGAGCAGTAGCTATTAAGTGCCTTCATATGTCAAGCCAGTGACACCTCCTCCATTCTCTTCAGCTTGTTTAAGCGTGCCCCTGTATTGTTGCCCGCCGTGCTTGACGTGTTAATAGCTTAATAACGTAATCTGGCAAATAATGACACCTCATCACAAAGACCGAGGCCAAATGTTTACAAGGGAAGCTGTAATGTATGATGACAGTAATCTGAATAAAAATGAATTTACTGGCATCGTCTCATTTGCAGTAAATTTTCACTTCTTCCATGCACAACTGATGCTCCGCGGACACCTTCCTTTGCTCTCTAGCTGTCTCATTACCCTGCCTTTCAAGTGGTGGGAGAAAGGGAGAGACGGAGAGAAAAGAGATGGAGGAAAGGGGTGAGGGTGTGAGAGGGAGAGAAAGAGGGGGGTAGAGAAAGGGGTAAAAGGGAGAGAGACAGAGAGGGCAAGGAGGAGATAGGCACTGATAGAGCTTGTTATTTTCAAAGCCGTTTGCCTCTCTCTATTGTTTGCTGAGGAACAGGAATAAGGAAAAAAGAAAGAAGTTCACACCGATTTCAAAAAGTCTCACTTCCTTTTTGACAGATGTGGTGTCAGCTTTGCTGTTTAATTAAAAGGAAATGGAGGTGATGATTGCAACACAGACGTGATCTGATATGATAATGTATTTACAATCATCAAGATGATCGTCATTAAGGATGTGTCAAGGACGAATTCATTGTGGGATTTGGGGTCCTGAGCTGTCAAGTGTATTTTTCTGAGGCAGTTGTGAGATTGTCAGGAGGATGCTGTGACTATGACAGTCACAATTAATAATTTGCTAAAAGAATGTGATTGAGTTTTATACACAGTTTTGTCATGGCGATTTCCAAAGCCCCAGAACATTCAGCAGTGTGAGCGAGGAAGCGGGAGAGAAAAAAAAAGACCCAGGCAACACTGAAACAAGAGACAAAAATACCCTTGATACATATGCTATATGGGATTCTATTATTAAATGACTTTGAATTATTTTATGCACGCCAGCTTGAATTTTTCATAAGAGGTGCATATGGAAGGTTCATCAAAACAAATTGTTCGATTTTGACAATTACTACAACAATCACACCCTTCTTTCGCTGCACCTGTTTGAAAATGAATAATTTGAAGTCATTTTAATTGCTTATGTGACGGCTAATCATCAAGGCATTAATTTATTTATCGAGCTTCATTTGAACTTCCTCCTTAGTGATAACATATCCAGCCTTACTCTCTAGAGTAACAAGATACTGATTAAACTGTAGCAACCTCCTTCAGTATTATGCAGATGCCGAGGAGTGAGCCCTGGAGTGGCTGCAATAATAAGATGCATGATCCGCACTAAGTCGAGATGAACCATGTATTGGTCATAGGAATGAAAATCTGAAGGAAAAAAATAACTTGTTGATCTGAATCACAACATTTCAAACTAAAACTGTTACTGTGTGTGAGTCTGCTGTCTTGTTTAATTGTGAGTTTCTTCAGTGTAAAGAATCCAAATGTGCTTTTAATCATGTTTTCATTAGGTGACCCAGAATATAACATTTCTAAACGCCGGAGTGTACCCTAAATCAAAAGACAAACTTGACAGTGTTGAGTTATGTGACGAAACACAGAAAGTGAGGAACATCTGCCCCAAACTCTCAGAGAAGCGGAGCATTAGCCTGAATGTTTCTAGCTGCTGGTGGCTCATCTGCAGTTGGTGGTGTGCCGGGATTGGTGCGATGGCTATGGGGAAATCAGCCACTGTTCTCTCTCTCTGGGTCCCAAGCATGGCCATTAACTGACTGCCAGCAGCTCTGGGAAGAGGAACAACAGATGCCAGCAACTGAAAAGCCTCCAGCTCTTCAGCTAAACCAATCCCAACTGAGTCGGGACGGGCCTCTGTAGATTTTTGGACATACAGCGAACAAATGTGGACATGAAAGGGGGAAGAGGAGGGCTGTTCTGGAGGTAAAGATTTGTTAACCCTCTTGAACTTGACAAGAGACGGGACCGAGGCACAGATTAGCCCTCTCAAAGCTGGCTTTTGCAAAAGGTTGCTGTGTGAATATGTGAATGCGGGTGTGAAACAGTGTGTGTGTGTTTGTGTGTGTTTGTGTGCGCACATATGTTTGTGTTTGTATGCGCCTGTGCATTTGTGTTTAAACAAGTTTGCCTGTTTGCACATTCTATATGCAGACACGTACAGTCGCAGTGACAGCAGCACGTTAAATGGTATGTAATTACAGCGATGAAACCATTTAATTATGTTGTAATTACATTTTACTTCTCTGCCATTGCCATATCTGTTCTACGGCAAAAGATTTCCTTTCATCTGATGTCAGTTGATATCGTTGTAACCATTTGGCAGAGTATTGAAAAGCCACACCACGGCTCAACTTTCATTTCTCCCCAAAAAGAAGGAAAAGGCATCGACCCTGAAAAAGTCCCCACATGTTTAAATGATTCAAACACTTGTCTTGACTGGAAATACGTAATGAGGCTAACCTATTAAGGTGCTAATGCTACCTCCGGGTGCAGAGGTCATGTGCTCGAACATTACATTACACTTAAGCAAAGACACATGAGAGAAATGATTTTGACCACATCAAGCCGCGGAGCAGCAAGGAAATGACGGGACGGTGAAGTAGGAAGTGGAGGTGGAGAGCGGGGTGGGGGAGCAAGAAAGCACAAAGCCTGGGTAAACACAGCTAGGTCTGCATCTGGAACCAACTAAAAAGATGCTTAATAATGCAGAGCCGTGCAGGCGGGCCCTGTGCAGCTGTTGTGTGCGCAGGACCATGAAAGACTCTCCATCTGACAGCTGGCTCCATCTAGCTGGCTCCATCACCCTCTCCCTCTCTTTCCCTCTCTCTCTTGCTTCCCTCTCTCCTCTGTGGTCCAGAGTGGCAAGGAGACAGCAGATTAGGGATTAGCCAATCCCTGCCATCCTCATCTGTCCCATCTGCCTGCCAGCAAGCCAGGCTCCTGATTCCAGAGAGAGATGGGACATTACTCGGAAAAGGGGGAGAAGGGAACGTGAGACAACAGAGGAGACAAAGCAGGGGGGAAGCAGGGAGAACTGGGACAAGGAAAACCACAGAGGATGAACCCGGAGCAGGAGCTGGACCGAGGGGAAGGCGGGCTGGGTGTCAGAAACATGAAGGCAAAGACGGGACAGCAGGACTTGACTGGGGTAGACAGAGACACACTACTACACAGTATAGGGAATTAAACATTAGAGACTTCACCCTTTCGATGAACTTCAGGCTACTTTAACAATTTCAGTCAATGCCATGATACATGCCACGATTCTGTAATCTCATGAAACATTCAGAGAACCTGCCACTCTGAATATTCAGCAACTTTCCAATGCACCCACTGTGTCTTAATCCGTGACTTTCTCGCTACAGGCAGCACATGAACGTACATTATTTTCTGTGCAGAAATTTCACCTGAACAAAGCTGGCATCCCTTTATAGTTGCTAAAAATAAACCCTTGTATTTTGTCTCGCTATCAAAGAGACCACTTGTCTTTTTAATAATCTGCCAGCTCACATTTGGCAGAGACCAGAAAGCACACTCAGAGAAATAATTGCTGTTATCTGTTAGAGTCAATAAAACCTCTACAATTGCACTATTTGAGATAAGAGTGTGCTCCTTGCCATGTGTTCCCCTAAACGAAATCCCACTAAATGATTTAGATATACACTCACTAAGTATCTGCTTATACATTATGAGTGTAATAAGCTCCAGGCAATTGCAGGCTATTGGAAGCATCAGTCATTGAACTAAATAACAAGGAAACAAACTCTGCACACATGCAAATCTGGTTCTGCGCCAAAATGATTCAGATATCAACACCGCGGTCGCTTTTCATTTCCCCAACATTTTGCAGTCTTTCACATATCTGTCTTTTCCAACGAGATAGTGCACTGTAAATGTATTCAGTGTATATTTTCAAGTGTTAAGTGAGCAATATCAGGTAGCAGCAACATTATAGCTTTTGTTTCATATTATAATAACGATTCAAACTTAAGGGACCGAGTTCTGCTCAGCAACAGGGGAATATATGAAAAAAAGTTTGCTCCTTTTCCTCTAGAAAGGCACCCGGTAGCTTAACAGGCCCTCAGCTCCAGTACCTGGTTCCCTCTGTGCACACCTTTAAATCACACCCAGGATAGTTGCCTTGTCAAAGCTCTCTCAGTGAGCCAGGCATCTGAGAAACATTAAAACACTTCCTCATGCAAGCCCGAGCCTCCCACAGGGCAGCGAACGGGAGCAGAGCCTTTCTCTCAGGCCCAGTATCCGGGGAGGATACTGCTCAGTACCGCTTGGAAAGTCCCAGCTCGGACAGCGGTGGTTAATATTTTAATAGCCTACGGCTGAGGCAGTTATCATCCAAGTATATTCTTGTTGGTGGATTTAAAAAACCCACTCTCACTCCCTCTCTCTCTCTCTCTTTCTCACAGTTAAGAACCCGATTTGAGTTTTTAATTATTCTTTTTTGAATTCCCCAACCAGCTCTCCTCTGTTCTTTTTCATTTGTGCTGTGCAGTTTTTCCAAGACTCGTACCCAGGGAATCCCTGACAGTGTCCTACTTAACTTTTCACTTTCTTTCCTGTGATTTGTTCTTTTTTTTAACGGGTTGAGGGACTATTACTGATCAATCCACGGCTTCTCTCCAAACACCTGCGTTTATATTGATCAGTCATCCGCTTTCCCTCCTTTTGAACTGAAGGGAAGACTTGTCAGCACAGGTAAAAGTGATCAAATCCCCTTATGAAGCCACGGCTCTGTAGTGTGAAATCCTTTACTTGGGAACAATGTTTGCCCGCAAGTGCTACACTGTGGAGTTAAATGGGCACCATAACAATTTCTACTATTGAACTTTGGGTGGAAATTTTTCCAACAACTTTTGTTGTTTCCACTAATCAGCATTTAAAGTGTACCATAGTGCACCTCTTTAATTTCATACAAGTGAAAAACAGAAGAGGGGAATCGAGTAAAAT
>JAPZEB010000003.1:19237806-19250458 GCA_029783705.1 Chaetodon striatus | reverse complement strand
GATCTGTAATCGAGTAAAATGAGAGTGGAGTGCAATAAAAGACACAGCAGAGACATGTTTGTGCGTTACTGCTTACATGTGTGTATTTTAATATGTATGCATGTGAACATTTGTGTCCATGCAAATGTGGGTCTACAGGTCTTTTTCTATGCGTCTGTGTGTGTGCATGTGTGTGTGTGTGGCTGCTCTGAGCCAGCCGTCAGCACAGCCTGCAGGGAAGGGGCCGGGGTTACGGCATCAGCTGCAAGCAGGAATGAGAATGGCTGAGAGTCAGACAGACACTGCCGTGGGTTATTATGTTTGAGTCAGACCAAGCACTCCTGGGAGCACCGAAAATATTGCTGTTACAGTTGTAACATTATCACAACAGAATAAATAAGAGCGGACCCGGGACACCCAAGGAAAGATTTAAAAAAAGAATATATGCATGGGCCAAAACAGAACTGGAATAATTAATTAAATAAATCTCATCACAGCGCTTCTCTGCACACTTAATTGAAGTGCGCTAAACGTGGCGAGTGCTTTCAAAATTGAGAGGATGGGTCAATCCGAACCTCTGCACCTCCATAATGAAAGAGAAAAAGGAAGATAATAGCACACATAACCTCAAGCAATTAAAGGGCTCTAGAATGTGGTGAACAAGCTTTGCCCTCTTGGACACTGTTGACCCACGGTGCCCAACAAGGCCCCCTGGGAAATAAGCACTTATTAAAAATGGAGGAACAGCCACAATCCAACCGAGGCTGTAATATGCTATAGAGTAATTTAATTCTACTTACATGTATCACTTCAGCTTCCGAGCCGAGTATGAGGCAATTCAGCATTTCATTTGACAAAATATGACCTGTCAAGAGACTGAATAATAACAGAGCTAGATCAGATGTGTGGACACGCGATACAGTTTTGTGCACGGTTCCAGAAAAAGGTCCTGCCATTCATGAAGATAGTATCTCGACGTAATTGTCATTTCCTCTCCGCTATCTTGAAACACGCTGCATCTTACAATAAAAAGCAATACATAAAAAAGCCTCATCTACTTAAGGGATTATTTTGAAAGTCTCTCTTTACCCTCCAACAGACTGATGAAACACACTTCCATGCTTGATTTGATCATCCTTCATAAAGGAGGAAAAAAAAAAAAAAAGCATACAGCGGAATCACAAGTCCTTGCATGGGTTTGGGAATATTGGTTGTACCCTTCTCAAGAGTCAGGAAAATCCCTTGGTATGGTTGCTCTTTCTTTGTGCTGTGTAGCTTCATCGCAAATAAACATACTGTCTGTTATTGTTTTCCCTCAAGAACCTCAGAGTTAAAAAAGTATATTTTTTTCTTTTGCTCTTCAAAATGAAATACAGGTCAGTGTCCTACATAAGTTTGCTGCAGTTTTGAAAACATTTCTGCAGCATATTTAAAGTGTGAGTTTTTGCTAAATTTTGAAATTCGCCATATAGCGATTCCAGTGTTTTCTTTACACAAAACCTGGTTTAAAAAAAAAAAAAAAAAATCTCCCTGCTCGATGTAAAAAATGATCATTGTTATAGATATACGTTTAAGTATGAAGGTGGTGGTGGTGGGGGGGGATCTCAAATGCGACCATGAATAAAACAACTGCTGTAGGGGAACAATTTGGGACGTCTGATTTTCTCTGTGGGTGTTGAGATGAATAAAAAAGGCCCTTCTTGAGCATGCATGTGTGGTTGTCTTTGGGAGAGCGGCCATGCCTCGTGGACAGATAAAGGAGTGATAGGACACCGGGGGATAGGGCAAGGACACGTGGCGGCCCGCCCCTGGTCATTGGTGACAAGAGCAGGGGGACGTTAAACACACACACTGGGCTGACTCCACACTTTGATTTAGCGCTTTTGCCTAATGTTACAAAGGGGGGTTACAGAGGCCCACTGGAGATGGGATCAGCAGATCTCACCGACTGTCGTCATAAAGAAGCCTGCGGAGGGCTCAAACCTCGGCTCACATCTGATGCACGAGCCAAGCTAGCGTGCGTGTGTGTGTGTGAGTGAGAGAAAGAGAGAGAGGGAAAGAGGGGTGGTCCACAGACCATAGAGAACAATACACAAAGGGCATTTAATGATTCCATATTGATGCTCTGTAAATGGCTTAATTTGTCTGAAGACACACAGCAAAGGCAGAGCTGTGGTGAAAACCGTATTGACTCAAAACACATGATTTAATACATATTAATATTAGATGAATGACTCATTAATGGATGCATCAGACAAATCATAATACTGTGTCATAAATAGATTGAGGGCTTTTAAGAATTTATGGAATATTGGATTATTTTCTTGAGCAGTGCTGCGATACAGATCCAACGCCCCCCCTCCCTCCATAAAAGTCTTATACTGTAGATGCAGGTAAATAATCTCCCCTCTTTTTTTCCAGCTAGTTACTCTCACTGTGGGCTGGGAGCTGATCTCTGCTCCAGACACTTTCAAGTCTACTTAATGTAGCCTACACGGGCTTCACAGGCTGTTTCATGCTCTTATGGAAAACAGGCCTTTGAAATCCCTCAGCAGCCCAATCTTAATCTCATTTGTGAATATGAGCCGAGCCACGACAGGACCAGGAACATCCTCGTCTTCCTAAAGCAGCGTTTCATTTGTCAGGAGATTTGGGGCGGTTGACACTAGAGGAGTGATTTAATTGATTTTAATCACACACCTGAGATAGGGAGAGCGAGGGGGCTGCCCTTAACGATTATTCAGAGGGCCCATCCCGTGCTGTATCTCTGCTCTCAGCCCTCTGTTTGTTTTGATACATCAGCATTTTGATGGATAGGACTTAGATTATGAACTTACAAAGCGGTCGGGAATTTTAAGCATGACCTTGGACCTAACATGCAAAACAAGACTAATAAAACCATTGTTCGTCAGAGAGAAGTGCAACGGACTCCTGCACACTTTGGTGAAAAAGCTTTTCTCAAGGAGTCGCATGCAATATGGATTTCCTATTTCCAAACGTCGCTGTCATCTTCCTGACAACGTTGACTTATTATCTGCAGTTGACTGTCTACTCAATGTTTAACGGACACACACTGTGAAAACGTTCCACAGGCAACGCTCAACTTTGTACCGCTTAAAGATGAATTTTTCCCTTTTGCCTCTTCAGGAAGTTGGAGCCTTCTCCCTTCCCTCGGCGTACCACAGTAATTTGTTATGAAAATCTAGACCAAAAGCAGAGGGGAAAAGCAGGACCACGTTGTTGCAAGCCATTAGTTGGGGAAACTGTTTGGTGAACATTATAATGCAAACCAACCCAGGATTGGAGAGTGGAAGACAGCCTGGGGAGAGAGATTTAAATATGTAATAAACTAATATTTCATTTATTTCCCTCACATGGGAACCTGACCATTTAGCTGCAGCATACTCAGATCAGAACCCCTCTCCTTTAATGAGTGAAGCCGGCAATTATACGCATCTTGGAAAATATTTGAAAATAGAGCCGTGCGAAATGTTTCAGTACACAAGTTTATTTTGTTTATTCTTATTCTATCAATTATTATGAATTTCTTCAGGGCTTTTTTAGTTGGAGTCTTAATCACGGTTCAAAATTGCAGTAAAAATAAAGTGAAATAAAAGTTATAAAGCTGTATTTTGCTATGATTTCTTTTGCCCTCATTCCTTCATTCACAGCATTTCTCTGAGCTTTACTTTCCCCTGTTAGAGTTGCACTGTGGATGCCTGTGTTATATTATCAGATTTTTTCCTGTCTTTTCAGCTCCGTGTAGAATACAATGGCATTCATTCTTGATGAGGTTGCTGTCACTTTTAATTTCTGTTAGTTCGGGTAAAATGAATGACAGTCGGCCTTGTAATAAATATAACATGCGCTGCATTAATTTTTCAGAGAACAAGAATGGGGGGCTCCCGTTACTATATCCTTTTCAAATGTTTAGATTTATGGCTTTCTCAATGAGTGCATCTTTTTCAAACTTTGTGGCAGAAATATATTTCCATCTCATTAATGAGCAATTAAGGAAAAAGGGGAGTACACAGTCAGAATCTCCATACTAAAGGACGTGTCTTTGATGAGTCTCCATGGCTGTGTGTGTGTGTGTGAGTGTGTGAGTGTAGGTGCATGTGAATGTATCCACTCATTTTTGTGCATATGTGAAATATTTACTGTTTTTTAATGTAAACACGTTTTTAGCTTCTTGAGCAGACTGCATATGTGCAGTGTTTGTGCACATGAGTCCATCATGATATGCAGGGTGTGTGTGTTTCTGTGCTGGTGTGTGTGTGTGTGGGTGTGTGTGTGTGTGTGTGTTCCCACCTCCCCAGATAGATACTAATTACTGTTGACTCTTATCCCTGAGTTTGCACTGTTCCTGCTGTCTGGATATCATCATTGACAGGTCTGCTCAACTAACCCTCAGACAGTATAGGGGAAAGCCTCAGCATCACCTCAGCTTGTAGCCACATCAGCGAAAAAATCCAGGACATAATGGTGCTTCTCAGTCAACGTTTTCAACCCAAAGTGAGCGTAATGATGGTTCTCTAATAAGCCCTTTATCAGCCATCTTTGTACTTTGCCAAGCAGGAAATCCACTCTAGCAGTTTTATCACCCTGAATTAGTTTGTGTTGAGTCCCTACTTTATGGCAAAAATAGATTTAAAAAAATGAGAGAGATGAAAACGTTTGGATATGCTCAAAAGAAGTCCTCTCTCAAAGGCAGTACATCCTCAAAGAAGTTGGGGGAATCTCATATTCTTTTTAATGTCTGGAAAGCTGTTGAAGACATGAGCTACTGTATGTCCTTGTAGTGGCTTCACCATGATGATACATCACACGGGTCCAGGTTAGCCACTGGGTTTCCCCAAATATGGCGTAAAAGTGACATATTGGACTAAATAAACGCTCATTGTCATTGTTTGAGGGGGCAACAGATAAAATACAGAATTAAGAGCTTGTTAGCAGCTAAAACCGCAGCATCACATGGCGGCAGATGTTTTATATTTTCATTTAAAAACGGCAAGGTGGCCTTGACTCCTAATGTGCGGTACATTGAGCTAATATATAAAGTGGCTACACCTACAATATGCAGGCCATATTACAGATATACTGCTCTATGAGAGTCATATTCACACTTTGGCAAGTATGACTTGAGGCTATGCAGTAAGTATGAGTTGTAGTAATGGCGATACTTTAGTTATAAGTTGGCAATAACCACAATAATTTCTAGAGTGTCCGTTTTGAAAGAGGAATGTGGTTGCTATTCAGTGACATTAATTTCAGTTATAATGGCTATAAAAAAATACATTAAGCATAATTTAGAGACAGGGGGAAACTAATAAGAGGAGCTAAATCAGTGGCAATGCCATTTCCATCCAGCCTCTTCTTGGAGCAAATGTCATTCATATTTTAACCCTTATTAGGAGTGTCTGCTTCCGAGTCTCTGAATTACATTTTCAGGATTTCCACTCATCTTGAAAGACAAAATCATTTGAATTCGAAAAGATGGCAGACATTGACAGAAGAGAGACAGAAAATATATATAAATCCAGAGATACTTTTACTTCTGGGCTTTTTTTAATGAGCTAAAATCCCCACTTCTTGCCATTTCTCTGCCTTAATTGATGATTATGTTGTTACACAGTAGAAGCGCTTCCCTCTCTCCTCCCAGTCATTATGATATGGACAGGCAGCTCTTGAAGCTTCAAAGGCAGGATGGAGTGATTTAAGCTCAATTCAGCCATCCCCTGGCCCACAGGTAAAAAACCCTTGTAAACAGTGAATGCTAATTGCTAATTAGCCCTGTGGCTGAATCACACAATTTCTGTTTGAGCTGACCGCTGTTACGGTCCTGCTTAAGGGCATGTTGTATCTCTTTTGACGGCCCAATTAGAAATTCAGCTGCAGAACCATAAGGCAACCTCGTCATGAATATTTAAAAAGACTGCCACAGACGAGCACGAAGGGGGCACTGAACCGCATGTCATGGAGGGAATATTCGGCAAGTAACCACAATCAATAGTCTCTTGATGTTCTCCGTATTAACGTGATGATTGCTGTTTTTCTTGGGCCCGTAATAGAGGAAGACTACAGGTCATGTGATGAGGGGGATAAAGTAATAAGGGTCAGGTTCACACCACTGAATGTCCAAATTAAATCTCCGGTGGACAAGATCCTATCCGACTCAAAACATAGCAGGCACTCAGGAATCAAACTCCAGCCTCCATGGTTCAACTCAATCTGAAGGGACTGGCAGGTCTGTGCCACTGCCAAGGAATAATTAGGCTACTGTCCTTCACAATATGTCAGGCTAACTGACTGAGGAAATGCTGCGTGCTCTCACTGCACTTTCACTCTGTCGCTGTATGGTGAGCTCTGAATATAGAGGCAGCCAGTGTGCTGACTCAGTATTGTAGCAGGATATTGTGGAACATATACCGTGTCAAATGCAGACACGTCGCAAAGGGCAATAAAGCTATACCATTATCATTGCTGCACAGGTTGAGAGTGCTGCGCTCCATATTGCCAGGCGCGACGCCAATCTGCTGCTTCTGTGTCTTGTGTCAACTTCCATTTTTCTTCACTGAATTTTTAGTGATAATTTGTTTTTGCATACATCAGGCGTTTTCTTTCCAAGACAGAAGAAGTGTATTAGGGAATAATGTGCCCCCACTTCCTGTTTCCACAGTCATTATGACTCAAGTGTCAGGCAGAGGTTGGGTGTTATGTGGTTAATTGGTATTTTAATGCACTACCTGCGACACCTAAAATTGATTCTTCGTTCTCAATAACACTGTAAAACAGCGTGCTACCTTGCATAATTATTTCCGTGAATATGAAAAGTGCCTGTTTAAACTTTATTCACAGTCACCTATTCTTCTGCACGCGGAGCTGTGAAATAGCTTCCAGAACAAAACAGAGGAATTCTGGCAGTGCATCAACAGGATTGTGTTGCCTGTCACTGAATTACAGAGGGTTCAAACACCTTTCTCAAGTAACCAAGGTAAACATGTTTTTTCAGCCTGGGGGCAATTGAATGAATTACCATTCCTCATCATTTCATTATACGGGTATACTGTATGTTTAACAGCTGTGCATAGTGAAAAATTATGTAGAATATAGGTTCCCTTCTCGCACCAATCTTTCGCTCTGGAGGGTGATATTTCCAGATAACCTCAATAAATTTACCCTGTCCACCTCCTCACAGATATTTTTTCTTCTCTGCTTTGATTTTAACATGAGAGCATCATTTGGATGAGTGGAAAACAACAAGTGTAAACCTCTCGCCCTCCACTCACTTACCCCATATCACTCCAGGCAAATTGTTTTTACTCTGGACCCCACGACAGCAACTAAAGACCCACCTGCTCATCCAATAACAGCAAATCAAATCACATAGGCTTCCCTTTCTTGGTTTCAAAGGGACATTCTCTAAGTTGATTCTTTTCATTTAATTCCTGCAAAGGGATAGAGCGCACCCCCCACCCCCCACCACCCCCCCTCACCCCCACGCTCGCCCTTTATCTGCTCGTGAGAGTGGGGGAAGAAACAGAGGATTATCGATTTGCACTCAAACAGTGGGCCAACCTAAAAAGCCCCAATGAATTGTCACTCATTATTGAAATTATCAGGCACTAATTAAACTGGCAACCCTAAGCCCCCTGGGCTGTGCTCATCTCCAACTGAATTTCAGCTCCTCAGACAGTAATAGGGAGGCAGCATTAGCCGCTACTGGATGCTAATGAGACCTGGAAGCTGTCTCTCCCTCTTAGGGTTTCACAGAAGCAACTGCTGAATGTGAACCACAACTACAGTGCAGCACTGTTTGTGAGCATTTGATTGGCAGAATGAGAGAGAGAGAAAGAGGAAGAGGGAGAGAGAGGGAGAGATTTAAGCTGGCGACTGTATGAAACTGGATGGTCCTCCGAGTACAGCGTCAACAGTTACATTCAGCAATAATTTTAGTACGCGGATTTGAAAGATTTGAGGCTTTTTGCACATAATACCTCCCCCTCAGTCGTTGCTCTGCATATTTCCACCTCGCTCTGTATCTCTCGTAGCTGCATTGAAGTTGTTGACTTACTCCTCATGCGTTCTCCTCTTCTCCTCTATGCGAATCAACAGACATGGTACCAGTGAGAGTCTGACTGACTTTATCACATGGTACACAGCTTGTTAATAACTTCCTCTGACAATTCCTCCTCATCTTTGCTGATGACCAGAGGGACAGCCGTGATTGTCATGTTTGTAGGGGAAGAAAGACTCTAAACAATGATGTCACGTCAGCCTCTCTATTAAAAGACTTCATATTTTGAGCGGCATAATTAATACTCTTGGGCACGTCGCTTCCAAGTTGGCACTCCAGGCAAAGGGCTGCCACTCACCTGATAATTATTTTTGGAAATGGAGCCCAAATTACAGTGATTGACAAATGCAACAAAGCAGAGACAGCCCCAAGCATTCAAGAAGAAAGAAATGAGAAAATAGTTAAGTGGTTAATGCACTTTCACAGTGGATTTAAAGTTGAAATCGCTTGTCCTTTCATGTCTCAAATGTAACTTTGGCTAGGGTCAGACTATTTAGCCCCTGTATCCTCCTGAAGCAACACACTAAACGGCCTCTGCAGGAGTAATTAACACTTTTATCATTTCTGTGGTTAAAATGCAAAAGGTTTTTATTACTATTTTGATAGTAGCCTCATGCTCAGATGTATTCAGGGCAACATACTGCAGTTAGCCAACTGTTATGGTGTCAGAAAGCTCTTCACAAATCACAGTCAGCAATTCATATGAATCCAAGTGTGTCCTCACTTCACAGTTGTCTGAAAAAAAAGGCAAACAGTTGTTAGCCCGTCGGGTTGCATCCATTAGATGGTGGATAGAGGAAAGCGGCATGCCTCCATGCTTTTTACACCTCTCGCCATGCGTAAATCAGCCACTCTGTCATTCTACTCGGAAGAGAGGGGGAGGAATTATGTCAAGTTATTTGTTTTGTACCAAAATGAAATATTTATCGGGAGTGAACACCTACCAGGAACAGACGATAGGCCAGGGTGCTTCATCTTCTCAGACTCATATTTGGCTTCCACCTCCGCAAAGGCCAAACCATGTCCTGAGGGTTTTCAGTGATTCAGGGAAGTCCGCTAGCTTTGAATCCACATTTCAAAGCCTGTGTTGAACCGGAGGACTGTGCTGGAACTGGAGGCAGACATGTGTACACACACTCTAACCAATTATATGGTGATCTCCTCGATTTCTCTCCGTGTTTGATGGGCACAAGATACATAACTTCATGCCTCTTTATTTTTTCCATGTTTCCATATAGGCTCTGAAATATGATTTAACATTTTCTGTAATGAAACATACAGGAGAGGGAAGCTGATTTATGCCTTCGCGGTCGGGAAGTTTTCCACTTAAACATTAGGCCGTGAGGGAGATGTTAAGTTACAGTGCAGTCATCAGGGGTTATTTTGTTTTCCTTCACAACACCCCAAACACACATCATTTGCCATAATTTAAGCTTGAAATACTGGTTTGAGGGAGGAAAACCGAAAGATTGATGGGAAGCGGTGAAGAAAAAAACATGAAGGTGGAAACCTTAAATCCTCTATGTAAAATCAAATTTTAGGTCTGTTTAACAGAAACAAACTCTGACAGGAAAACCATGACACAGTGGTGCGGTTTTGCAGAACGAGCACTCAAAACAAATTCCTTCACATCGGACCTCATTGGAGAAAATACTTTTCAGAGTGAGAGGCAGCAGGGTGGTAGAAAGGGAAGTATTATTTGCCTATATTCCAAGTGGACCACTTAAACAGTTGTATTATTGATAGTGGCAATAATGTGGACCTCTGCTCTACGTCCTTCGGTACGTCATTAAACGTGTTTCAACAACAGCTTCCACTCTCCCTCCTCGCTGGGAAATCCATTACAGACGCAGAATGCTAAATGGATTAACAGAAAAAGGTCGGAAAGCAAAAAGAGAGAATCATTGTACCTTTGTCCAAACCCATTACAACACTGACCCCTCTGACTTCAAAGTTACAATGATTGAGTTGGTGTCATCACAGGCCCAGACTTCCCTGCCAGTAGGCCTACCTGGAAAACTCCTTTTCTGAGAGGGCTCTCGTTTGATCATGCATGCGGGCGACGCATGTCAAGCCGGGTTATTCCCACAGTTAATATTCTTTCATAACCTGCCATGCGAGCTGAACTTGATTATTTTGGCACCTGGGCAAACAGCTACAGCTTTCAGGTGGTGCATACTGTATCAGAGACCCTGGTCACAAGGGTGATCTATTCGCTGAAAAGGCAGGGTTCTGGCAAAAGACTCAGCACCTCAGAGTAATGAAGCCAGCCCTACTCTGTGAGCATGGGCAGAGCAGGTTACATTAGAAATGCATGAAGGCCAATAGGTGGTTACCTTAGGTCTGCTCCAACCCATTTATATTCCATCAACTGATATCAAAGCAGGAAAATGTTTTTGGAGAGGGGGAAAAGCGGTGAGCGGAGAGGTATATTGAAATGTCTGTGTATCAACAAAACATGCAAAAATGGCTGTCAAATAGCACCGGGCATGTGAAAACCTGCAGTCGTGTCCAACTTGATGGTTACCACAGAAGGCAAGAGGCGTATCTTTGGAAGCCTCAACTATGGCTTGGATAAAGCCTGGCTTGGATAATGAATCTTTCCTTTAACAACACTTAAAAAAAACAGCACCATGATTTTTACTTTGCTGTCTCATTACCAGTGTCCACTTGGCAGAAGCGGGAGACTGTTCTGCCCAGAATTAAGGCTTGAACCTGGGCAACTTTCCTGCTGTCCACCCACCCTCTCTGCTTTTGCTTTCTCTCTCAGAGACTTGGTGCTTACTTAATCATGATTAATCGCTGCCTGGATAATCAGATACAACATCAAAAGGTTGGAGATGACAGTCCAAGGACGCTTGGGAGGAAACAAGGTATACCAGGCATTCATTAGCTTTGGCATGGCAGTCATACATTAGCCCATAACCCTTTATTGTCCTAATTAGGCTGGAGAGGGGCAGCTAGCATTAACATTACCAATATTATACACACACACACACACCCACACATATATATATATATATACATAGCTACAGAGTTTACTTCAACTTTTGGCCACATAGTGTAACGCTCACATGAAAGACCCTTTATGTCCCAGGCTTTCTTATTATTTTATTTTCTTTCCCTTTTCTGCCCAGGTAGCAGTTTGTCCATGCAGTGTATTATGTTAGCTCACATCCAGCCACTAAGCTGGGCAGTGTTTTTGATTTACAATCACTTTTCTCGGGACAAACATAAGACAGGCTTCCCCTTCCTCCATTATTTTACTCATCTCACTTCACACTGTGAGGTGCAA
Organism: Chaetodon striatus; assembly: GCA_029783705.1. Lineage (NCBI taxonomy): Eukaryota > Metazoa > Chordata > Actinopteri > Chaetodontiformes > Chaetodontidae > Chaetodon > Chaetodon striatus. The sequence goes on along the minus strand of JAPZEB010000003.1, from coordinate 19,239,107 downwards.
CCCATACTGTATATTTCATTTCTTTTTTTTCCCCTCCCTCCCCTGTTTTAAGTCTCCCTGGATGGAGCCTGGCTTGCGGTGCACCATTTTCCCAGCTACAGTAGCAGTGGTGCTGGGCCCTGTTCAACCCCATTATTTCTGGGAGCCAAATTCCCATGGTCCCAGGAACAGGCGTGCCAGCTCTGCCTTCTTGGCTCTCTTCCCTGGTATTGTTTCCTTTGTTACATCCAGAGCTGCATTTCAGCCCGTTAATGTTTGCGCTGGGAGGTCCAAATTCCCAGTGTTCAGCTTTAGAAAAGGTAACTTGAAGTTCAGAATGCAACCACTTTTTTTTTCTTCAGCAAATTATGTTTTTTCCCACTTTTATTTCTTCCATTTTTGTTCTTTGTTGTGATATAGTATATACAGTGATAACAACACTATAAACTTGTTCGAGATAAAAATTCTTGCATGCAGAGCAATCGTAAAATCCCTCCTCCTGCACGTCTCAGCCAGATTTATTTTGTTATTACGTTAGATCGATTAAAGTGTCATTATTTTTTTAACCACGTATGGAGTTTACCTCTCTGAAGTAAAGGTTATTTTACAGTTTATGCATTATTGTACAGTTAAACTTTTCACCTAATGAAATGTGAAATGTCTCCACCTCTAATTCTAACACTATCTCCAGATTACACGAGAGCGATCACCAAACAGCGAATCACTATCATTAACATTTTGAGTCTGACTTACTATTCAAGCATGATGGCATTTCCCCATCTGTAATCCACTTTATCACCCATCATTCCAGCCTTAGCACCCTAACTCCTTTTCTCTGATGTCAACTCATGTAGCCATCACGGCAGCTCACACATGGGATTAAATGCAGGGTTTGTTGGCTCAGCGCAGCATGGAGGGAGCATTTCCGACTGATGTTGGCTGTTCCACTCCGAGCCACAGCACTTGTCTCCCAGAGCGCAGACACGACGGTGTCAGGTAATTCTCTGAGGAAGAGCCACACGCCCCTGCAGAGAGCAGTGGGGGAGCCTGTATCACATCTCAGGAGTTGTAATAGCAGCTTTGAAGACTCCAGTCCACTAATCCCACATCATGTGATCATGTGTCTAATAGACCGGTTCCTAATTCACAGCATTGTGGGGGATTTTTTAGCTGTCACTTGCGCCGGCAGAGGTTTACAGTGGGAGAGTGTTATGTTTTGCGAAAATAAATATAAGAGTCTCCTGCGCATGGCTACGCGTGGACACACATACGCTCAAACACACACACACACACACACACACACACACACACAAAAAGAAAAA
>JAPZEB010000003.1:19202215-19225112 GCA_029783705.1 Chaetodon striatus | reverse complement strand
GTTGTTGCTTTTTCTGCTTAATTTCCTATAAATGTTTTTGTAATTTACATTATTCAAATAGAAAAAAATAACTGAAATATTCCAACACAGATGTAACCTGCTCGCTGACATGCTGAATTTTGTCTACACTTCTGTTCATATCCTGTATCTCGGTCAGGTACCAAAAGAAGGGGGGAGGTAGAAAAGGAGAATTGAGCAGTGGCTGTAGTAATAAATCACAGGATCGCTGGTGACATTCATACAATACGGATACAGTGTTAACTCAATGAGTCGGACAGCCCTAGCCTGTTCCTCCATCCTGACCTTGCCTCCCTGTCGTAATCAATCATGTTGGCACGGCACACACGCTCCTTATTTATTATTACTCTGGACCCGCATGTACAGTAAACAATGAGTAGAATACATTGGAAAGACTGAGAGAGTGGGGTGCTATTATAAGAGAGGAGGTAAAGGTCCGGTGGAATAACCGGGGGGCATATGTGTCCGGCTGGCTGGTTAAAAGACTACTGAACAGGACGGTGAGCAACCACCGTGGCCAATAGAAGGCTATAACGTGCAGAAATCACCTATACTAAGTGCTCATTGCGCCAAAAAGGTCACCGTGTTGTCACTAGTTACAATTTACGAGTGCTGTTGTGAAACATCATAGTGTCATGTTCATGCACTGCCCTTTGTATCGAGAGTGGCTGCAAACTTGGATATGTGGCGTCTATTTAAAGGAAGGTGGTGTTAAAGCTGTTTTCTTCCTACTTCAAGATCACATTAAGAAACTGTCAGACAGATGTCATCTAATTCTACGCCTCTCAGCTCCTTTCCTGTTAGAGAAATTGTAATTTTACCTCTGTTATTCTCAGGTAGCAGGTGTATATCCTGAGTGACAAACCGTTTTCTTTGTAAAACTAATAGCTTACAAAGTCAGTGTAAATTAACTATGACCCAATGTGAAGCCTCCATAACACCACCATAACAATCCATGAAAGCCGGCCAAGCCAGACGTCATACAGTCCCATATGCAGCCTATGCAGGGGGCCTGTCTTGGCAACAAAACAGGGCCCCAATGTACAGCAGAGGGCCCCTGAACTCCTCATGAAGGATGGCTGGCTACGAGGAGGGCCGAGGGGGAGTCAGTTTAAAACACATACCATATGCAGTTAGGAAGAGCCTCATTTATCAGCCCCTGAAATTCCTGGGTTTTTACACCTCAGACCCCCCAGCACTTTCTCTCCTCCCCCTTGGGGTTAGCCACCTCCTAACTGTACACCACAGATGACAGGTCGCTGAGACCTGGCTTTAACTGCAGACCACAACTCTGATTTGTCTCTCCGATGAAATAACAAGGAATTGATTATGTAAGTAATGTAGTGACAGGCTGTGCAGCAGTGAGGATGCGATTAATATGCCATTAAAATGAAGTACACTCACGTTACTGTGTTTTCAATATATGAGATATGAGCAGCTTTTTTTTTCTATAGTATTTTTTTTAGTTTTCTTGTAAAGTCCATCAACCTCTCCTGTCTCTTTTGCCCTTCTCTTACCCTTCCTGTCCAAGCTTCTTCTTCGCAGTTGGACATCATCTGGCCCGTGAATGGCACATTGTTATGCTTGTTCCTCAGTGGCCGTGTGAGCAGATGCCATGAGCAGCCGCAACACTGGTCCCCGCACAAGGTTGGTAGCTCGCATTCAACACAAGGCCGTAAATTACATCCCGCGAACACACAAACACTCTGCGCTCAACTGAGTTTTCGGCAGTTTAGAGCACCATTGAAGGAGCATAGCATATCCTGATTTTGTTTGAGTGAAGACCGGTTTCAGGGCAGCGGGGGGAAGTGGCCCCGCAGAGCACGACCGTGGCCTAGACGAAGAGATCATGCACGGACAGCTGGGCTTTGAACTTCTTACCCCTGCGTTCCTGGGGTCAACAGCTTGGTGGCCGCAAGGGTCAACCAGCAGTAAGAGGCCATCTTCTAGTGAACTGGCGGACTTGTTTTGACTGGGTCCCTGTGGCACGATTACCCCATGGCGACTGGAGGTGATACTCTTCAGAGGGATCAGGTGAAGCAAAGTTTAGAAATAACATTTGGATTGTATGCATGCACATTGCTGAGTGCAAGGGGACGGGAAATGCTACAAATACCTTCTTGAATTGAAGAAAAAGATCTGTTCAATTTAAGACTTTAAGACTTAAAAAAGACTTGCCAACAGTAGGAGCCTTTATCTGAACAAAACTTCAAACAAAATCACAGAGTTAAGCTCGCTAGAAGTACAGTAAATAACACTATAGATCTAAGATGAGACACAATAAAGTATGATTTGTTATGATCTTGGGAAATACATGGCTCAAAATCCAATCAAACATATCACCAAAGTGTGTTTGAGGAAGAATCATCCTTGTTGCGACTCGCTACAGACAATATTTACACACTCAAATCCCACGTCTAGTCAACGGATGCATAGTGGCTCGCAAAGATATATGGGTTACTTTATTCATAGCACTTCAATTACAAAATCATGTATTGGGGGAAGAATAAATTAATAATAAAACCCCCTATCTGAACTTCTAATATTTTGCTTGGCGAAGGGAAACGAATTACCCTTTTCAGAACTGATGATGTATTACTAGCGTTTGATCCTTGGAGGTTTCACCATGCTCACATTCATTACTTTCAAGTGCTGAGGTGTATCTGCAATTAGAAGCACCTTGCAGTGGATTTCTGACACTCCCGCAGACTTGAAACACCAGATCATAGAATCATCACAGCATTATACTGCATGAGAGTGGACGGTGTCTCCTTCGAATGGAGGCAAAGATAGGGGGTGGGGTGGTGGTGGTGGTGGGGGTGCTTAATTTAACCATGTGCCCGTAAGTGAGGAGAGCCGGTAAGCAAATGAGGACCTTTCATTAAATCAAAGGTGATTTTTGTTCTGCTAATGGGTGCCCCAAAAATCTAGTACAGCAGCGAAACATGTGATCATTCTCTGTGGAGCCTGCTATACTGCTACAGACCGGTCAGGGCTATTCTTATTACAGTATGCATAATGTAATGAGCATGCTTGTGTAATTTAATCACACTGAGTGGACTGTGTTAGTATTTCTTTGAAACGACAAAGCCATACAAGCATGTGGTTTGATAAAAAAGGAAATAAATAATACAATCGCTCACTCGGCTTGTGCAGTTAATGCACTTGCTATTTCACAAATGGCAGCCATTTACATGGTATAGTGAGTTCATAGTATGGAGTAGTCATGTGGCCCTCTGCAGTTTTTTTTCCCACCGTAGAGCTCAATTTTACATCTGAATGCCCAACTCTCAAATGTCTTTAGAATTATTGTCCTCAAGAATCGCTATCATCCTCAAGTCCTCCACTGATTGGTCATGACAGGGCCAAAATGGCCACTGTGGTGAAACACCTCAGAGAAGCAAAGGAAGTTTAGCCAAAAAACACGCTGAGCCATTATGTTAAAGTAAACGACAGCACATCCTAATGTCATTTGGCAGTGCAAGCGCTCAGCAATTAGGGCCTCTCTTAATGCGACGCTGAGAGCATTTCTCCTCAAGGTTAGCGCCTCATTTCCCCACGATGGGTCTGCGGGGCCGCACCAGATGCATTGTGGGAGCTGGGGGGCGCGAGTTAGGACAGGTGTCCGCCACCTTGGATATCTCCCCTCGCAGCTGGCACCAGCTGGCACCCCCAGTGCCCCATCCGGACGGTCTGCTCTCCCTTCTCCATGGAGGAGAAGGAGGAGGAGGAGTAGGGGGGGGGCATGTCAAGGGCAGACCTGGTACAAGCTCACTCACAGGGCACCCATGCCATGACATGACCTGGCCCCTAGGGGACCTGCCAGCAGTGAGGGGTAGGAGTAATGTGGTGCAGCCGTGCCCGTTTGGAGACCTGCTCCAGCATCCCTAATGGACCGGCAATGATGAGGCCCAGCAGTGCCAGAGGGTCAGAGGCAGCTTCTGTGGAGGACGCTGCTCTTCCCACTAGAGAGCCGAGGATGTCATGTCTGAAGGTGGTCTCTCTGGATGCACAGCAGCCATTTTGCCAAGAGGTAAATGGGAGAAGCATCTTTGAATTACTGAATTACTGAGGTATGTACTGTATATTTACACATGCAGAAATATATCCATATTTAAAAAAAACAAATACTCCAAGAGTCATATATCGTAAAAAATATAAAAATTTGCAAACTTTGTTTATGAACATGCACTGTTGACATTTTGTTTTGCTGACTATGGCCAATTCAATATTGATTTCATGCATACATAGCCTAAAATTTACATGATTTGCTTAATTTTAGTTTAATACCGCATATATGTTTTGTAATGTATACGACATTCGTGCCATGTACAAAACATAATGCAGGAGACTAAATTACTATGTGCAAAAAATACACTACCATATAGAATCAAACATGAAAATTTAAGTCAAAACAAAGCAAAAAAATATATATGTTCATACTTAATTTACATGTTTCAGAAATTATACAGTGTATATCAAACAAAATAATAGAAATTCAGACACATACATATATATTAATTTTAATTATGATTCCTTTAGATTTATATGTATACAAAATAGAAAATATTTTTAGTCTGTAGTAAAAGGGCTGAATGTTGCAGGGTTAAAGCAAATTATTATGAATGTAAACTGGCTGACTTGTCTCCAGTCAGGAGAAATCACTTCACATTATAAGCACATTATGTTCCAGGCAATACCACACAGTGGTTCCCTACTCATGATGCGAGTTAATTCACTTAATATGTCTTTAATGGGGAGAGGCTTTTCTTTGTATAAAATGGTTTCCGCACTGACCATTATCTGAAATCAAGCCTAATGATGGCTCCGGTTTATGATAATGACCATTATCACACAGACCACCATCATGTCTGCCAAATGATCAAATGATCTTGCATTTCTTACTTGCAGTCTGAATTCGTTAGTCATGTAAATTTAAGCCCTTGATGAAGCTTACCCCCCGTTTCTCCTCACATCCTCCTGTATAATATTAGTACATCTGATGCTTCTGCTGCTGTTGTTCAGACCCCATATTGAACTGAGGCTGCTTTTGAAGTTGTTAACAGCATATAGGGTATCATCTTTGCCCTCATCAGCCCTTAATGGGCCAAACAAATTATAATAATTATAATAACATGCAGTAATCTCACAGCCTCCTTAGTTACCACAGCCATCAGCTTCAGCATATAAAGGTAACTGTGAGGCAATAATAACAATTTGTAATAACACACACTGGCTCTTGGTGTCTGATGCCACATGAATCCTTTGAAGTGCAGACTGTTGATTACTGTAAATGAGAGCTGTTTCAGGGTGGATTGTGGGTAATTATATGCAGTGCACCCCAGGGAGCAGTGCTAGGACCCGGGGGACAGCGGTTCCACAGGAGAGTGAAGCACAGACAGAGCAACACATGCTGGGCCACCGATTCCCAGCATGAAACAAGTCAACAGGCCTGTCTTTTATTTCTAATGTCTGTGATTTACATGAAAGAACCACTGTCACCCAACCGCAACAGTGTGTTGTATACCGCAGTTTGATTGACAGCATTTCATATTTCACGTGTCCCTGCACCCCCTACTCCCTCCCCGAACAACTTGATGATGATTGCAGCATTATAACATGGAACATATTGCCTGTTTAGCTACTGTGAAATGTAACTCCTCTATATATATTTAGCATGTCATATGGATGGCAGTTTTTGTCTGTTTCAGTATGTCAGATCTGAAAGATAGTATGAATAATTAACTGTTAGTGCACATTAAATCAAAAATTTAAGAACCGATGACATCCTGTGGTTCTTTTTTTTAAAACATTTATTGTACTCTAAAAGGAACAGGCAGAGAAAAATTAAATAAATGGTTCATAATACACCACAGTGTAGTTGTAAGGACAGTTTGAAGTGTTTATTAATATGTAGTATTTGTCAACAATTATAACTTCCTCTATGAGGACATGTTTTATATCTGTCATTTATTATCTGTACAGCATCCACCTATGGATGCACACAAAAGGGGTTATAGTTGTTGTTATCATTTGCATTTATAGGCTTTTTATAAACACTTAATGAGTGGGTTATGACACACTATAATTTAGTTATAAGCCAATGTCAGGAGATTTTAAAGTGTTTATTAGTATACAGTGTTTGTCAACTATCATAACTTCCTCTACAAAGACATATATTATTTTATAACTAATGCACTGAACAGTGTCCTCGTTCAGCATCGACTTCTGGATGCCAACAAGAAGAGTTATAGTTGTTGTTATGTACTGCATATATAGGCTATTTAAATGGGTTGTAACACACTAGAATCTAGTTATAACACAATATAAGGACATTTTTAAGTGTTGACTAATATACACTATTTGTCAGCTATTATAACTTCGTTTACAAAGACATATAATATTATAAATATGCTGAACAGTGACTTCATTCTGGATGCACACAAGAGGTGTTACATTTGTTATTATATACTGTTTTTAAAGGCTGTATATAAGCATGTAATAAATATTTGATAACACAGTATAATGTAGTCTTAAACAGATATATTTGTGGGGCACCCAGTGGCGGATCTTTCTATAGGGCGCAACCCAAAGAGGGCCCCCCCTTCCCCCCAACAAAAAAAACCCAAAACAACCTGACATAAAAAAAAAAAAATCTAACCTAAGGAAAATTGTGCAGTTGAGTGTTTGTGGACAGCATTAGACTAAGAAAAAAATCAAAAGGCAAAAGGCATCCGGGACGCATTACAAAAACAAGATGAAGACAAAATTTGCAAATTGCTTGTTTTTTGTTTTTTTCTATTGTTTGTCTATTGTTTGTTATTTATTATACTTGTTTATTAGCTAGGTTGTTTCTTTGTGTTGTATTCTTGCTAGCTCTTGTTCTTGTTAGTAATAGGTAAAATACAACAAATATAAAAGATAATAATGGTAATAATAGTAATAATATAACAGCATTGACTTACAGATGCCCACAAAAACAGTTATAGTTGTTATTTTTAGCTGCATTTAAAGGCTGTATGTAAACATGTCATGAATGGTTTATAACACACTATAATGTAGTTGTCAGTAGACATAGGCATTTATTAATGTATCTGTAGGTACCCAGTGGTAGATCTTCCAATAAGCGACATAGGCAGCTGTCTAGGTCGCCACCCAGATGGTGCCACCCTGAAATTAGCAGTTTTGCACATAACGTATTCTCTTATAGTTTGGTAATTTTCACAATAGTTGTTTAGTTTTATAGTAATAAAATACTTATTAGTAATAAATACAGTACATTTAATATATATTAATAATAATAATAATAATGATTGGGGGGGGGGCTTGCCTAGGGTGCTGAATGTGCTTGGTCCGGCACTGTGGGCACCCACAAGTGGATGTTATCATATTAATGAATAAAACACATTTTTAATCATGTAAAATATGTCTTCAGAGAGGAAGCTATAATCGTCAACAAATACTATATATTCATAAATGCAGAAAAAAATGTCCATATACCTGCATTCAGCTACATTTTATTGTGTTATAAACCGCTGATTACATGTTTATATACTGCTTATAATCGCTACATAGGGGTTGAGGGGGTGGGGGGTTAAAGTCACCAATTTTTCTAAGTACATATTTTCTAATTGTCCTTATCTACCACATATACATTGAAAATTGAATTCAAATTAGGATGCAATGTGAGGCAAAGTTTCCAATCATGCTGGGAGCCCCGCAATCTCTTTCTCTTCACTTGAGCTCATTTCTCCACTAATGACTTTGCCCTCTGATGCAAGCCAAGGGATCATCAAAGGTCCTTGAAACAAAAAGGGAAATATAGCAATTACTGGGACTTTCATCGGCAAGAAAGAGATTAAAAACCCCGTGGTTGTATAAGCACCCGAGAAGCAAACCGAGATCTGTTTCACTATTAAATGTATATTCAAGCACTTCACTGCAGACGTTATTCATCATCAACGTGTTCTTCCTTTCACCATCCTCATTCTTCCTTTTTTTTTTTTTTTTTTGCTCCATGCATGATAATAGAATCAAATGTATTATGTATTACTAATCACATGATAAAAGCCTGTGGTGCTAGTAACGCATGTAGATTCCAAAATGCTGTGCATGTACAAGAAAAGTCATTGCCTTTTTAACAGTGGCCTGAGGGAATGAAATTGTCCCTTAGCCTCCATAACCATTGACACAAAAGGTCCCCAAACAATTTCAAATTACTGCTTTATTTCTCTCTCTTATATAATCCACCCACATTATTAAATCTACCACCTTCTGGGACTTTACTGATACAATAATATTACAGTGCTAAGATGTTTACATTCGAGACCGCCAGCTTTCCTTGTTATAAACATGTATGCCCTTAGGACTTGTACAATATGTATGCATACTACTTGGCCTAAATGAGGCACAGGTCATTTTGTTTTTAAGAGGGGTCAATATTACCTCAAGCAAGGGGCCAAGGCCAACACCGGAACCTGACTGAGCAGAAAATGGCTCCTGATACTCACAGATGAGATCTATTATACATTAAACATGCTTGTAAATATTCACTAGTCAGACCATTCAAATGGAAAATATGGTTTAGGTCAAAGGTCTATGAAAATGTTGTCTCCAGAGGAAGTCCCCCTAGAATAGAGGCAATGATGATAACAGGGAGAAACACCCATAGGGGACTGGGGAGAACATTAAGAGTTGTTTTACATGTTTGACTGTGGGACAGCGATGATACCAGGGAGATAAATGATGGGCACTTATCAGACTGGACTGACCTAGAGTTATGTACCATGGCTAATGGAATGTAACACTCCCATCAATTACACGCAGCCAGGCTGGATTACAATGAATTAATGTCCAATAAAGTTTCCTAAATAACTCTGTTCAAGCATTTTATTAGCATTAAGGATAAAAAAACAATTAGACCACACAAATAATACCAGAACAGGTAGGCTTTGTGAACACCACAATGCTTATTGAAATCTATGAATAGCAAAGCACCAGAGGTACAGAATAATACGTGGACGTCAGTTTTATTAGCGGTTTGTCTCGCTGACAGGATCACATGGCTTGAAAATTATTTCATCATGTTCAAGTCCAACTGTGGGACTACGGTGTTATCTTCTATTTTTGTCTCTCTCGGCCGTATATTTCAGAGGCCAGGAACAATGTAGTCTGACAGACATATTCTTTATGAGGGGCTCGTGGCCTCTCTAATTTGACACAGTTGTCAGAGATAAAGCTCCTTAGAGAGTGTGGCCATGCTCTGGGTAAGAATGGGGATTAAATTAACACCCCCACCTTCACATCCTCTGACCCCAATACTGGAGAATAAAACATACATGGTGACTCACTTCAACACCCCACATCTCCCTTCCAACTTCATCTCTGAATGTGTTCAATTTTATTGCTAAATAAAGCAATAACGCATCGCTCTGCGTCTTTATGCTGAGATCTGTCTTTTACAGCGGTTCTGTAAATCAAACAACAATGTGGACAAAAGACATAAAAATACAAAGATAATTTTGACAATTTCAATCAAATCTGAATAATTTATGAAGAAGCAATCCTGTTCATCAACAAGCATCTTTACTGTAAATGTGGCCAGTGAGGGTAAAATGACACCCCAAACAGCTTACACAGTGTAACAATACACTCCCTCTCCTTGGTAGTTTCCTATCAAATGACCCGAGCACGTAAAATCAAATCAACACTGGAATGGATCATATCAAATTCTAATGAAAACATAATGTGCTCTTAAAATGTGTGTTGGCCCGGCAGCCAGTCATCCAGAGAGTCTCCCCCAGATGACGTGATGAATAGGGAACACTGATGGAATATGCATCAAAGTCGAGCTCATGATTTATGTAATAGCAGTCACTTGGACACTGATTAGCTGCTCTGTCAAGCGTGTAATACGAGAGGCACAACCCCTGGTTTATCAGTCATTTATCTGAAGTGCGTCCTGATATTATCACTGGATCCTAATGTCATCATTATGCCGCACAGCATGTGCGGGCCAGTGTGTCATGGTGCCGGCGACACTGCCTGTCAGGAGTTCAAGCCTCTTCATTTGCAAAGTGCTCAGACATTCATAGCACTATGTCAACAGTAAAATAGAGAAGCCACATCACATCAGAGATGGAGGGACACAGGCACACAGGCACACTAAATAAGTGGGCACTAGAGGGTACAGAGAGATTTTGTCACGTCTTTGTGATTGCGGCATTGCTTATACGATGATCAGGCTAATTCTTTTGAGAGGAGTGGAATAACAAAGTGTCAAAGTAAAAAGAACAAAATAACAGGTTGCCTTTTTCATGCTTGCTTCATGGTTTGATTTAGAGGAACAGACATAACATCTACTGTACACTGGGTATACACAATGAGAACACCCAGACCTCCTCGATGTGCAATGTGAGGCCCACAGAGCCATTTCTCCTGATTAAAATGCACACTCACACACACCACTGTGTGAGAGGATGGTGGTTGTTCAGTCTGTCAGGACTTTCCTGCTCTCCTAGAGAATATCTGATATCATAAATGACTTCAACTCCTCCCACGCCAACATGAGAGTGAGACTGCGAACACAGGAAAAGAGAGCAAGACACAGACAGGCAGTATATGACTGAGCTATGACAATCATACATTACCGGATGGACAAAACTGCTAATAAACAATTTCTGTCATTATGGCAAAAAAGGTTAGGGTTGTTATTCTCACAAACATCTGGTGCTGTACACTAAAAGGAAGCTGTGCAACATATAAGTCTATCAACACCTCACACAAACAAAAATAGTGAGGGAAACTGAACAGGAAAAAGAGCTCTTTGAGTCTCAAACAAAAGATATCAGCCCGGCTGCCAACACAGACAGGGCACCACACCTTGGCAATGATGCCGCTCACAATCAAAGGAACAGTCGTCATCAGTGCAGCCGTGTTTTTAAAGGATATCTTAAAAAGATTGAAAATATGTGTCATTATGGAAAACAATCGAGGCTGGAACCTTTAGTATACCGGGTTGTTATGTCACTCACACGCACTTCAGGGTGTTTATAGCCAAAGTATTTCCTGTTTTTAAAATAAATTATTTGCACTTATCAGAATAAATATACATGACTGTACAAACAAAATATAAAATGTGCAAAACAGCTTTGATGTGCCAGCAGTAATTAAAATTAATACACAATAAATATAGGATGACAAAAAGCAAAAGTTGTCTTTAAATAATTTTAAATTTGCACATTTGAGACATTTTTTTCTCTCTAAATGCAATAAAAGCAAACGCAAAAAACATCCACTGTGACTGCCACATATGATAATTGTCTGGCCACTGAATGCAGCATTAAAATGATTTCAAACAGTATGGCTCAGAAGATCCAGCAGAGGGGGCTGCTTACTGCAATCATATGCTGATTAATTGAGCTTGATTCTCCCCATGCTGCGAACATAAGTTGTCCCACACTGTAGGCTACATGTTGGTATGTGGGTAAAGGTTACGAGGCTTTATCGAAGTCACCTTTTACCACAGGTAGCCCTTCACATCATTTTTGATGAATATTAAGAAAACAGTGATTTTCTGATTATCCCTCATCAGCCTATATCAAACTAGGTTATGTTCATTTTTATTAATTGTGCATGTTGCTCTCTAATTAGCTAATGAGAGACAAAAAGCAGGTTTAGAGCAGAAAAATGCAAATGACTCTTAGAAAATAGCACAAAAAAGTAAATGGCAAGGCTGAGAATCATCCTTCATTGAAATGTCAGAGATAAATGGCTCAAATGTCACATCAATTAAAACGGGGGACAGTTAGTAGTTCATTAAAGAGAGAGCCATATTGCACCGTCGGGTACCGTTGCCAACCCTTACTATCTGGGGCAGACTGGCAGCGGGTCCAGATGGCACGGAAATCCTCACAGATTTCAAAATGGTCTCTGCAGGGGTGGCGTTTTCTCCCCCGCTCCCACCCTCACCGCTGAGATGGGGTGTGGGCCACAGGCCCACGCCGGCCTACACATTCCAAACGGAGGCATGCAGAGAGCTGAAGGCACCACAGAAATAAAAATAAAGCTGCAGAGGACAACAGACACTTTTAAACAATACATGACTGATGCCACACACTTGGTCATAATGACTGAAATATATGCTTCAGTTAAATCTATGACTGCTCCAGGCAACATAAGGCAACTCCCTCTCTTTTAAACTGCATAAAACTCTAATAAAAGGATTGTGCACTGCCCCATGTGTTGTTCATAATAACACGCTGACTTTATTAGTCGGTAATACATAAGGTGTTATTGGTTGTTGGAGTCACATAGGTGTTTTTTTATCCACAAACATTATGGCTGGCTGGGACCCTGAAGACCTCACTGTCAGTGGAGATACAGAATTGGATAAATGCCTCAGCTATAAGTGGAAAGATAACAGTGTTTGAAATTAATGTTCAAAATATGCATTATCATTTTTTTTTTTCCTGCTGTAAAAATATCAAGCAAATCAAATATCTAAATCACTACCATTACTAGTCTTCGGTGTACTGGGGACCCCCTGAAGGACCCCAAATCCCAATTTGAGACCTATTAGACAAGCCTTCTGTGTCTGTCCCTGGCAGGGGGAGGAGCGGGGACGTCATACCGGCCAATCACAGAGCGAGGGCTGACTTTTGCCTCTTGTGATTGGCCGGCTCGACCACGCAGTGTGGAGAAACAGGAAGAGACTTTCTGTCACGTTTGTTTTGCAGGGAGAGGAGAAGGGGACATCGTTCAGGCACCGTGCGGATACAAACGCTTCATTGTAAGCTACAGGGCTAATTTACGGTGTTAAAGTTACTCTAACAAAGCCTGACATAAGCTGCTGTTCACAAAATATCCGTATACTGTCATGCTATCTTTTCAGGGCTAGTAAGTTTGTGTCGGCCTTCAGCTACGAACCTCTACTTAATTTTACTCATTTTAACTTCGCACTTAATATTAAAGGTGTAATTTAAGGAGTTTAAAGACACTTACACGGCAAAGGAATTGTGTCAGCCTTCGTCTACATTTCGGCATGAATTTCCTTAATTTAAAACACGGACACATGTTGCGTTTGCGCAGTCACAGCGCGCTTTCTACTCAATTAATCACGCAGGTTTGACCAGGAACTAGTGTAATGAGAAACGAGTCAAATGATTGACGAGCAGGAGGATGCTGCCAGTGATTTTTAACAACACAAGCTGCTTATTGTTTGTTGTTCCTCACCGTGAAGAGCTGGGTAAACACACCAAACATTCAAGTAGTCACTTAGACTGGTGTACTGCACTGAAAACTGCACAAAACAAACATGATAGCATTATTTTTAATCAGCGTAGACTATTAGCCAAGGCCATTATTGCCAAAGTCCATTATTCTATCTATGAGTCTATTACCAGCTTGCTAAATGGCAGGCAGTATGTTGAGCGCTTATCCAAAGTGCACTGTACCATTGTTTGGCTCAGAAAATTTCTCGCCTTTATTGTCAGTTCAGGCAAACCCCCGATGAATACAGTGAGAGCTGCAAGAGTAGAAACAAGAAAGTTGAAGCAGACGCATTTGTGATCGCATACCATGACAGATGTGGTGGTGTTGGTGGTGTGTGTATGTGAAGAGGGGGGGCAAGTGGAAGTCTAAATGAAATACTGTAAAATGCATGACTACTTTTTATCACATAACCTTTGTCTGATCTAAAAATATATATCCATCCATCCTTAAATTAAAAGTACATGCTGCATTCAGCAGTGGGGTGTTTTTATTTATTAATTGTTTACCTTATTTTATACAGTCTATGGCTGCATACAGGATAATTTTAATTATTGACTGATTCATAAAATGGCAGAAAATAATATAAAATGTCCATCACAGGTACTTAAAGCTCAATTTGACATCTTCAAATAGCTTCTTTTTTTTGTCTTACAGCCCAAAACCTCTAATAATTCCCTTTACTATTACAAAAGACAAAGAAAGAAAGCAGCATTTCCTTACATTTGAGAAGCTGGAACGAGGGCATGTTTATTATTTTTCCTAGAATAATTAATGAAAAGGATTAATCAATTATCAGAATAGTAGCCGGTTTTGATTAATTGGTTAATTGTCTCAGGTCTAGTTTTTTGTTGCTTGTCCTTTTAATTTAAAACATCAATATTGCAGGAAAAAATCTCCATCAAACAGTGCCCAGTCTGTAACTGTACTATTAGTCAATTAATTGACAGAAAATGACCCCTATTTTGATAATCACTCACTAATTTGAGTCACTTTTGCAAGCAGAAACTGCAGTTATTCTCTGGTTACAATTCTCATATTTGAGGACTTGCTACTTTTCTCTGTTTTATATCTTTGCAAACTAAATATCTTTTAGTTTTTGACTGTCGGTCGGACAAAACAACATATAAAAAACGTCACCTTGGACTCTGAGGAGACTGTAATGGACATTTTTCACTCTTCTTTGACATTTTTCAGGCTAAACAATTATGTGATGAATCCAGAAAATAATCAGCAGAATAATCAATAATGAAAATGATCATTAGTTGCGGCACATCACACAACAATCGTGCGACTTGAAATGTATGAATGTGAATTACATGCACTATTAAAACTGAAAGAGAAAGAGGGATATTGTATTTGTACCCTTTAGACACTTTTCAGATCAAGGTTCCAGGAAGGAAAGGTTTCCTTGGTTGAAACTCTTACAATCAATGTGACCTTTATTTATTATAACCCCCATCTCTCAAAAACTCACATATAACATAGTCAATCATCTCTCCTTCCCTCAAAGTAAAAATAAAAAAGGAACTGCTGTCTGGTTATTGCCAGTATCCATCTCAGTCGTCAGAAAAGCTGCACGTTTTTGCTGTTGTTAAGGGCTGGAAACCAGAATCCCATCGGAGTTGCACCCTAAGGAACAAATTTAATGCTAGAAAAACATCCCGACCATCAACCAAAAATGACGGATTGAAAATAATGTCGAGCTATCTTGGGAATCCCCCACCAGACAAGGGAACAGACTGCATTGTTTTTCTCATTTATGTGATATATAGAACAGAAAGAGGGGAAAAAATGGGCGATTTATTGGTTAGATAGGCGTATTCTTTTCCATGCACAAAAGAAATATTGGATAGTAATGTGGGGATCAAGTCACATCATGACATTGTTTGGAGGCTAGGTGTTCAAATATGTAAGCCATCATCCGTTGGTGGCCCGCTAGGTTTTCAATAGATCATTCAATGCAAATATGTGTGGGAAATTGTGGAAGTTGCCACATGAATATGTCAATGAACGGAGTGTAATTTGTGCTTCCTTAGCAGGGCAGCGAGATGAAGAAGCAGAAGGAGAGCCAGTGCACTCAGAAGACCATCTCATTGCTGAGCCCCCTGGGGACGATCCAAGTCAGTGGATGTGAGAATGGTGTGCACACCATCCAGATCCTAATGGATGTCGCACCTGCTGAAAGGTACTGTACAACAGCCGGGCTGGTGACGTGATAAACAAAGGTGTGAAATTTACAGGCGGACAGAATCCACTCCTGTGATGGAGTGCCACCATTCCTCATTGGAAGCAGGGCATTTTTGTAGATCCCACAAGAAATATCCTGGAGAAAGTTGGGCAAATATGAGCAGGCACTAGAAATATGAGGGGCACTAGAATACAGTTGGGCTTGAAATTAGATTTCTGATGGCATGTGGTTGTGATTCTTCCTGCAGTATATTTGAAATTTCAGAAAAATAACTTGTTTATTACCCACAAGGGAGTTGATTAGAGCTGATGTCTGTGGGGTCAGCAAAGGCCATGGGGAGCATGGACTGTTCGCTCCTGTTTATTTATGTTCCCTCCAAGTTGCATGCAGTAGTTCTGAGTGTCAACCGACACTCAGAAATGTAATATGTGATTGCATTTCATGCCCTACCCATCCCTCAAAATTGTTAGAATGTTGACAGTCTTACTGAAGCGATTGAAACTGATTAAACTCCGCGCTAATAAGTACTTATTCCTTATTTTTACAGGTCCACATCCTACATCTCAGATTAGTTTTGATTAGATTGAAATTAAATATCCATGTATCGCAGATTCGCATTTGATAAACTTGAATGGTTTGGGAAATTAAACCATTTCCAAATGCAGCCGGATAGGAAGTTATCCTTTTGAAAATGTATGTTCAAATTCTAATTTATGGAAACCCATTAATGACCTTGTATATTATACCTCAACATGTGTTTCCTTCTTGACTGTCTGCTATTTCCTAAAATTCATCAAGCAGTAAAAACATTCCACTTGTTGTTAATGAGTTGAAGTGAGAAAATTAATAATATGGAATTTTGATTATGGAAGATGTCCTGTAACCATGCGCAAGCACCTTTCTCCGTCTCCTTGTGAACAGGGTTTAATTTGTGTGTTCAGGTTCAGTAGGAATATGCAAATGAATTTAATGATTCGCATCACTAGATCATTTCTCAGTTTAATATCATTTGCTATGTCGGTCATAAGTGATGCTTCGATCACATCGCCGTCTGTATGTTCTCAAAGGTGTGAGCAAGAAATCATTAAACCAAATGTTTAGATTTTATCACGACCAGTTGAATGCGATGTTATTGTCACAGGACAGGGGAACTGGAGCCACCTCAGATATATGGAGTAACGCAATGTAAACAGGCATTAAGGGAGGCGAGATAAAGTGACAGAATATAGGCTTATCTTTGCAACCGGCTTTACATGTAGATCTCACAAAAGCCCGCCTGTAGCAGTAATAGTTCAAATCAGCCATTTCCATTGATTTATTTATGACATACTAAACAAGGCTCTCTCCAGCTTTGGATGTGGTGTGGTGCAGGCTTAGGAAGTCAGTGTGATAAATGATCTCTAAGAGCATATTTTGGATAAGGGAAATAGATAACATCTATGCATAACATAAAGGGAAACCTACAGAAGATATTTGTGAGCAAGTCAAAGCTTTGAAGGCTTATACGACTCTGTTTGCTTTCTGTGTTGTTGTTTTTTCTTTCCACAGTTCACTATTGGTTGGTGTTTAACAGCCGGTGCAGCAACAAAAGCATTTGTGGCATTGATAGATAGTTATTGATAAATACCATTATAGCTACATAAACGCCCTTGAAGTATTGCTTACGCACCATGACCGTCAGCTCTTTCTAATAGAAACGTCTCAAGCCCCTTTTGCTTCCTAACTGATCTTAGGAACATTTCCTAAAATCAACCTCCTCTGCCAGTCTAACGACAGCCCTGAAGGCACCATCAGATGAACAAATTCATTACATCTCAACAACCCCTGTTGGGGCCCTACGCACCAGCCTCCCTGTTAACCAGCTTTTTCCCCCCCTTTAGTTTTTAGCATGGCCTCAGCGTTCACAGAAAAATGATACGCATTTTGTTTACAGGAGATTACTATTATCTGAAATATGATGCTTCTTGCCTCTTTCACACAGAGCACAGACACATAATACAGAGGAAATCATAGAGTACTTTTTTATTAGGGTGAAAAATGAAAAAAGGGCTGGACTCCTGCCCCGAGACATTTTGTGAGCATATTATTTTACAATGCTTTGATCAATTTGTCTGTCAAGCTGGCTGAGATGTGGGGGAGCAGGAAAAAAGCAATTTAGCTTGTGAGGTCCTCAATAGAAATGTACTACAGGAGCCTGTGTATGACATGTTGCATTAGAACCTGAGTAGCCTTTATTGCCTGATAATGTCGCGAGGCAATGCTGATATCAATCACCCTTTAACAGCCAGTATGATGTGTTTTTATGAAAAGAAAAAAAAAATAATAATGCATGAAGCATTTCTTGGAAAATAATTGATTTAATTCTGAGCTGAGGGATTTCTTCTTTTAACAACATAAAAATATTGTGTTGGAAAAAAAAAAAACAGGCACAAAATGTGCTAGAAGCTAAAAATTGTTAAGAACAAGCTCTTTGCATATGCTCCTATAGAAAATTGTAATTAATTTTACACGGATAAACATTCTCATTCTCAGTCTCATTTGCATATAGATATAAACAATATATTTGTGCATCTGAATTCCCAGCACACTTGAGTCACGTGCTCTGCCTAAAATCCTAAGTGGCTAAAACCAAAAATTATCATTATATTTCCCAGGCCATAAATCCGCCTTTTTTTCTCTGACACAAAGCCTTATAAATCTGTGTCTGATTTTTCACATTGCACATTGTTTTTAGTTAATGATTTTCATCTGTTTGTTGTTGCTGTGATAGTGGGGAAATGTACCATATGCTCCGGCAAAAGACAAATGATTAGCAAATGAAATTCTGGACAGCTGTCTGACTGAAAGCGTTTGGTTGATAGCATTCTGCTACCATAATTAGCTTAAGCTTTGGGTTAATTAACTTTCTACCTGGATATGCATAATAATAGCATTCTGCAGAAAGCCAAGGAGCTTCCAGTATATCAGCAGCAAAGGCTGGCTTTTTATTTTGTATTTCGGCTGCATATTTCAATTTCAAGAGGCGATTTAGCTCGGGAGCATCGTCAAATATTGTAGATTTTACTCCCCAAGCCAGATAATTCTGAAACAATAGGGGTGTATTATGTGGCAGAAATGCCATTTCTGAATGTAATTAAAGCGGATGAAAGCAATCACCAATTTTTAAACGCTTTTGTCTAGCATGAGGCCTACTTGTAAAAAAATACCCATCAAGAGGAGAAAAGAGGCAAGAGAACCCCCAAGTCCTTATATAAGAGGCCTTTGAGACTGAAGTGAAGTACAACAGTAATTAGTCTTTTGTATGAATTTGCCGGCCATGCTCATGATTAGTTAAGCATATGAGAGGACTGCAGGACTGCATTGGTCTTAAGGAGGAGGGTGTTAAAGTCTATTTATCACCAGTTATCCTCACAGCTTTCCATTATCACTGACAACACTGGATGGGGCCTGAGAACAGCCTAATTGTTCTGAGGTGGAGTGTTTTTGTGTCAAACCCGTCACCCCCAGTCACATTGGCATTCATAAGCAGCCAGACATTTTCCATCTATCTAGCCCTAATACCCAAGCTGTCACAACAGCTTTTACACACTACCAACGCTAGTGTGAAATATCTGAGGTGATGCATTTATCGTTTTTCTCACACTCGTGTAGTGTTGTGAATCAATGTCCTGGTTCACACTGAATAGCAGTGTGGTAAATGTGTTCCCTGTTTGGGGCCTGTTTACATGATGTGCTCACACACCGGGAACCGTATCAACAACTTATTTTTTTCCCCCACTATAATTTCTCTCACTTCCTCTCCGTCTCTGTCTGTCTCTCTCTTACATTTAGCCTAACACAATTTTAATCAGTTTATAGTATAAATATTTTGGTATGGACACAACTGTGTGGTAAATAAACTGCTTACATTGGTAACTAAAATGCTTTGTCATACAAACAGTGATCTGCTGAGATATTGAATGAAATCATCAATAAAGCAGGGGGGGGGGACTTTTTGACGTAGTCCCTTTAGAAATGGTATGAATAATTCATCGTGTAATGATATTCAGATGATTTTTGTTCTATTTTTTACTGCGGCCTTAGAATATTGTTTTGCATGTTGTGAAGTGTCGTACTCAGCTGCGTATTCATTAAGGTGCTGCTCCCACTGGCCCTTGGACCCATCTGTGCTCTATGTTTATGCCTCCATCTCTCGGGAACGTCCCAATCAGGCTGCATGTGCCATTTCCTGTGTAAACCAACACCTGTGTAACACACTACCTGTAAACCGCCCCACACAGACGAGACACTGACATTCACTCAGATGAAAATCTGCAAATGTTGTGGTTTCTAAAGCAGAACCTCCAGGGTGAGGACGGGAGCCGAGCGAGAGTTACCCTTCACTGTGGAGATGTAGCTAAAAGCAGCCCCTGCAGTTTTTTTTTTTTTTTCTTCCTTTTTCCCTGTTGTCGACCGGGAAGTTTTTCCGGCACGAGGGTTCGTTGTGCTAGTTTGTTTTTAGAACTTGATTGGATTCTATATCTGCAACATGCAGAAGTGTACAGTGTGTGACATACTGAGGCAATATGCAGAGAGATGATTCCGCTCTGACATCTTGGAGAGGAGTACGAGTCAATTATGCCCAAGTGTTGTTCTTGCTTATCTTCCTGCGGCACCAAACAAGGATTTAGTCAAGGATTTAGGGGTGAGGGGGCGGTGGTGGGGATCATGGTAAGCGGTTCACAACAAAACACTCAAAACTCCTGGGAGCGGGCACTGATTTAAAAATAAATTACAGAAGACGAAGCGCTAACACTCAAGGGCCCTCAGCAGTGCTGGCGTACACAGGTGAAGATTAGCCTCCTCGCTAATCAGAGGAACAAGGCAGTAATTTGCTCTGAACACAGACAGTAATTAGGACTTGGTGACACTGGATTCCCATAATGCCTTTGTGCTTGACGTGGTCAAATTTTGACAGAGGCTATCCATGCAGGGTCACTGTCCCTCCAGTCTCTCGGCCCTCTTCAGTCGAGGCTCTAAAAGGTCCCTGCAGTTACAGGGGATCCCTAATGTACTTTATGCCTCCCTCACTGGCTCCTTACCATTCGGGTAATTGGAATCTCTTACTATGGCACTTGAGAATAGAGGCTAAAAACACTATTTGAAACTGCTCAGTAGTCTGTTGTAGATAAACATTGCTGCGTCGGGGTGTGGATACACTACATAATGGAGTAAGAGTTAAGGCTCTGGTAATACATGCCTTCACTGACTCCTGTGGCTAGCCAGTTGGGAGAAGACCTAATTGTTGTGTGCTTTGTTGCCTACTCTGCAGTATTTTACCACCACCTTTATGTATTGGATTGAGTGTTGCGGCCTCTTTGGTGGACATTCGCTAATAAGAGTTGTTGGATATCTAGAGAGCAGTTTATCCGGCCGAGTTGTTTTTATTTTGAAACGGCGGAGCACAAAACGTGCGCCCCAGAACAGAATAGGAAGCATTCCTTACAGCTTACCACTCGGAAAGCTCTCTACTTTAGTGCTGCAGTAGCTAGATAGGCATCTGAATGATCTTCAAATGGTTGAACGAGCTGCATTGAGCAAGTGGCTTACAATTGTATCACAGCCTTTGGCTCAGAGACCATCAGGATCTTGACATTCATAGAGACATGCTGTATTTTTTTCCCTTTTTAGACAGTCATTTTAGGCTTTTTTCATGCTCTCTTGAGTCTTTGACGTCTCTGAGTTAAGTATCCGCAGCTATAAGGCTGAGGAAAATATTGGACTGCTCTTGGCCTTTTCTATTTCATCCTCTGACCCGCCATGTTACCCATGATCGGTGAAGGAGAACTCTGGCAGGCTGTGTCAAAAGTGACAGCCGATCGAGTCAGGATGAGCGCCATCACGCTTCACAGGATGGAGGCACGAGTTCTGAGTTTTTCCCCTTTTTGTGCAATATACCATTACACCCTTCGCCAGATTCCTTTCAATTAGATCCTGTGGTTAACCTGTTTCATTCTTACGTCTGCGGCTGATAGAAAAAGTCTCACTGAAGTCTTGTGCAAGTAGAGATACGGAATATGCCAAAAGAAAATTGACAAATTTAATGTCAGCTTTTTTCGTGTTCCTTTGTCTCCTTTGATTGTTTCCTCCAGGATGAATGAAATAACCTCCAACATTATATAAATGCTCAATTCATTCTTTATATTAGAGTTGGAAAATAGGTAGAACTCCAAATGACTCCCACTTTACGCAGCAATGATTTATGGTAATTGGAAATTGATTGTGACAGGAGCACAATATTAGAAATTTTCTCAAATCACAATCTTGTATCAAGGGAAATATTCTTTTTAGTGCAGCAGATCCTGGCTAGTTTGGAATTAGTTTCTTATTTCCTTACCTGTGATGAAATAGTAAACGCCTGAAGGACACTGAAAAAAAATATGATTTTAACTAGTCAAGAGATAATAAATAATTTCTCTTTAACCGAATTCAAACTTACACACCCTTGATAAACAGAGTTATTAAAATACTGTTTATGATCACTACTAATTATAATTCTGGGTTTTTATACAGGGTGATGGCAGGTACTTTAAGACAATATAAAGATTGCTCCTCCTCTGAGAGTTTCTTTATAATAAGCCCGACATTTATTACACATCCCTAATCTCTCATTTGAAGGCCAGAGTTTCTAATGTGCCAGTCTGGACAGTGTAAAGATCATATGATGCTGCTTGATTTGTAATTCATTGAAGCGACTGGAAATGTTGCCAGTGCAGGAGCTACATCTCCACTGCCCACATGCTCTTTAAAAACAATCCCCCATTGCACCTAGAGGTGACAGACTTCAGCTCGACTGATGTTGTTCCACCTTTATTTATTTATTTTGGTGTTGTTTACCGGCCATAACATGTACTGCATTGCATTAACTTTTACTACTGTCAATGTTGTATCACTCAAAACACCTTTTGAAGCCGGCGCATCCATAACGGAGGGCTGAGGGGAGAGGAAAATTAGCCACGGTGACAAGTCTGAAGTGTGAGCTGGAGGTCAAAGGTGCCAAGCCTTAAGCAAAGGTGCTCTAGCCTTTGTCCGGTAGATTGTAAGGGCCTGCGGGTCCAACAGGAACATTTCCACACACAATATCCCCGAGCTGTCAGTGTGCAGCGGCTGGAACATCCTCTCAGAGAGAAAGAGGGGCTGTGGAGGGGTAGAGGAGGAGGTGGTGCTGGTGGTGGGAGGAGGCGCGCTGGGGGTGGAGGGGAAGGGGGGGGGGGTGTAGAGAGGGAACAGTGGCCTGAAGATCCTTGCAGAGAGAAAGAGAGGTGGGGGTTGGTGGGTGTGTGTCTGGGGGTGTCGGTGGTGGGGAGCCAAAAGAGCTGGAGTGGGAGGATAGAGAAATAGAGAGGGGGAAATGAGGAGGGAGAGCTGGGGGGGAGGGAG
>JAPZEB010000003.1:19158583-19181918 GCA_029783705.1 Chaetodon striatus | reverse complement strand
GTTTTTGCGAGTCACTTAAAAGAAAAAAGAAAATCATTTGTTTCTTTTCTTTTTTTTTCTTCTTCATCTTTAAAAACAGAACAAGCGGCTGACTATACATTACACCAGCGTTTTGCTGTGTGCTGAGGGGGTGTCCTGTGAAGTGGTAGTGTGTAGACTGGTGCTTGAGATGATGAAAGTGCATTTACATTGGAGGGACAACCAGGCCGGACATGGCTGGAAAAAAAATAAACAGAGGGAAAAGGATTAGTTTATTTGCCTACAACAGATATGGATATTAATATTAGTAAAAATTTGTAATTTAATGTGTGTGTGCATGCATGTGTCTGTGTGTGAGTGTGTGAGTGTGTGTGTGTAGCCATCTGACTGTGCACAAGTGCGTGAATGTAAGCCTTAATGTGCCTGTTTGCGTATGTGCCTGTGAGTGTTTGCCGTGTCCGCCAGCCTGCTGCTGCACGTCCTCCTAACGGGGAGAGTTTGAAAACCTCCCTCCTGCTCTGACATTTCAGCCCCCAGCATGCCAGTCTTGCTATGTGTGATATTTCTCCTGGCGTTGGGGTAATGGCAAACAGTGGCCCAGACTCCCAGGAGACACGGCCGTGGTGACGGCAGAGCAACAACACGGTCACTTCCCACAATGCCACAATGCTACAGTACTAGACACTGCTCAGACTCCCCTCAGATTCCTTCTATCGCTTCCTTTCCTCCCCTTGTCTCTTTATCCTCCACTCTCCGACACTGTACAGCGCATTAGTCCTACATTTCCACATTCCCAGAGTCTGCGTCATTATCTAAGAGAGATTAGGCAAGATCAAAGGTAGCTTCCGTTATTTTACCAACACCATCTGCTTAGGATATCATTAGCAACTGTACCTCACCCTGAGAGTTTATATATTCAGTACTTTCACACGTTTTAACAATTAGGCGACTAGTGAAGTGCTGGGATGATATATTATTATATTGCTCTGAGTATATTTGTAGAGTCATGGTTGAAATGCTTTTAAGTTTGCCAGCGCAGATGATGGCAAGGCATTGCTCATTAATTTCTGCACAACATGTATTAATAAGTATGAACGTGTAGCAAGATGAACTTTAATTTCCCACTTCATTAAGCCCAATGTTATTAATCTTGGGGCACACACTACGGCTAAGCTTGTTTTCAAAGTAATCATGTTGGTCATGACACATGCACAAAACCTAATAAACATAATTACTAAAACAATTCGGGGGAAGGTCTTTTCCTGCGACATCAGAGGGGATCATTTGTATGAAAGGGCAACAAGGATGTATGTTTGCACAGACGTGAGACGGCGCTCGCAGTCCTACACTCGCGTGTTTGTGTGTGTGCGTGTAAAGGCATGCTCTGTGTGAGTGTGTGTGAACTGAAAGGTGTAAATTGGCCTGTCAAAATGCATATATTTGTAATGATTAATCCCTCACCAAACCGGACAGAGGCCTGAGCAGCGGTATCTGACCAGTAGTCCGTAGGGAAGGGAGTAGGGGGTGAGGGGGGCTCACCTTGCAGTCCGTTGCCGTTGGCGCTGGTGCAGGAGGGGGGTGGGGAGGCCTGGGGTAGGACCACAGGGGCGAAGGCGCTCTTTTGTTTAACTGCAGAGACGATAGGGAGGGAGAAGGAAGGAGGGAGGGGTGAGAGTGAGAACGTGCTGTGAGTAGTGCCGGAGAGGGAGAGGGCAGTTAAGGTAAGGCTAGGATAGTATTACTGCCAGGGGGGATACACGATCAGTACTCACAGGCCCCTACCATCAACATCTTGTCCGGTTGAACAAATACAGGTGGCATATGGTGAAATACACATAAAAATGAATATTCCTGCTACTCTGAGCTACATGTGTGTTCTCCGAAGTACTAAAACTAAACAAGCCCCCGTGAATGAATAGTAATATATTATCACCATCAATAATGTTATAACCCTGTCAGAAGTGATTCATAGAAGTGAAAACGAATGTGGGAGCTGGAATTAAATCAGCAGCAGCTTAGTGCTACTACAGCGTGCGATAGTGGCAAGCTACTCACTTCCATATGGGGAGTTGGCAGAGGATCCGTTGAGGAACCCAGGGGAGCTTGGCACTCCCAGGTTCATACCGGCATTGCCGTAGCCATTCATGCTGTTGCTGACGGTGTTGTAGCTCGACTGCTGCGGGGTGCTGCTGGAGATGTAGCCCCGGGGGGACACGCTGCTGGTGTTCCGGCTGTAGCCCACTGAAAGACATGGGTGGGAGATGGAGAGGGAAATTCATTCATTTTCTTTCCTTCGGTGCAGTATTTACCAGGGAAATGTTCACTGATTACAGTAAATGATAATGGGGATTTACTGCTGCAATCAAACATTTTTATATCGGCACATGCTGCAGATGCCAGTTTAATAAGAAAAGAATTTGGCACCTAATTGGACCCTTTAACTGCCTATATTATAAGTGAAGATGGGGGTAGTTCAAAAACATAATTTCTACCCATTTTAATGAGTGAAAGAAGAATGAAATTTAACTATTTCTCATTTTGCTGCAAACCCTCTAGAATCCCCTCAAGGACCCCTGCAGGTCCCTGGACCCCACTTTTGAGAACCACTGAGTTATGGAGCCATACCCTGAATCACATACCTTGGTCATTCCCTTGTGACTCAGACACATTGACTGCTAGCTGGCTGCTGAAGGAGTTGACTCCCATCATGCCGTGGGAGGCTGTGTTAGCGAGAGAGGGGATCTGGTTGTGGTTGCGGGGAACGCTGTACAGGGCCTCGGCGATGTCAGCTGCCCTCTTCAGAATGATCTCCTGAAATGCGCGGAGAAGGCAGAGGTTTTGTTATTTATGTTTTTTTTTATAGCTATGCTGTTGCTTTGATGCATAGTTCATGGCTGTATGGTTAACTCGCAACGCATGTAGCCTACATTGTTCCAGATATAGTGATGAAAATACCCTTTGGTCATACTATCAGTAAATTTTCAATGGTTCCTTATTTAGCCGAGCTGTGTGGATACGGACCTGATTGTTGTGGGGCATTCCATACAGGGCTTCGACGAGATCGGCCGCCCTCTTCAGTAGCACCTCCTGATGAGGAAAACAGGAAGAGTAAATGTTAAGACCCAAACAGATTATGTTTGAGACCCCAGTGGTCCATACAGTAACAAACAATATCAAAAACACACATTACACAGCGGGGTCGCGGAGAGCTTTGGAAATGTTTACATATTCAAGCGCCTAAATAAAAGCCACCCTGATTTAAGAGGCACCGGTGCTGCATTTATACAGCGCTACCACTTTGCTCCTTCCAACCATGCGGAGCAGTGAATAATGTTCCCTATCTTAATTAAACTGGCATAGTCCTTTAAAAACAACACCTCACCCCTGATTCTGGGCTTCACGTTTGCTCTGGAGTTCAGCGCTGAGTACCCTCTCTTCAGAACAATAAAGTGAATTAGCTATGGGTTAATCTAGTTCTGTTGTAATGACATTAAGGAATTTTTCAATTAACCTCTTTGACTGGCTGTTGCAAAGGACTTCACAAATGACTTCCCATCCAGCAAGAGCTGGGTGCTTGTGCCTTGGGGACACGGATGCTCAGGATGTGGTCTTATCCATGTCTGCATGCTTGCCCCCGCTTGACAATGCGGATTAGCTGTGTTGCTTTGGCTCTTAACACTGAAAATGAGTTGGCCCCGGATCCTGTTCCCCCCACTCTGTTTAGGGCTTCCAGCTAGGTGGGGTTTGGCCCGTTTGTGTGTCTTTATCTGCTCTTTGAATTCAGCACTTACAATTAAATCCCTCTCAAGCAACCAGACTGCTCTCTTTGTTTTCTATAATACAGAAGGCAATATGCTCTATGAAAACCCTCTTCTCCTTTTAGAGTGCATTTAATCTGACAAAGGCAAGTTGCAGACATGACTGTTGCGTGTGTTTTTAAAATGCTCGCTTGTTGTCACCTGCTGTAGAGCAGAGATTTGTCGACTGTGCTGTTAGAACCCTGGTTAAAAGCAATGCAAATCTGTCACCAGAAACATCTCAGATGGCGCTTGTTTTCTTCCCACATTCGCTGTGTTTTCTTTTGCGGGCCTCGGTAATTTGTCTGAAGTGTTCCATCACTTGGCAATAGCAGTGTGGGATTAAGACGGCAGCTGCCGTAAATGAATGTAAACACAGCCTTCGCGCCTTCAAACAGCGGCCTCCAAGACTTGGCCTGCATTTCCAAGGCACAGCGTATGTAGTGTGTACGGAGTGTGTGTATGGGCCCTTTCATCCTGAGGAGCATATCTACCACAGTCCTTGATTTATCAAGATGAATCACTGTAGAAGCCACTTCCAGCGTATGCCATGCTCTCTTATAGAAACATATCGCTTAATCCACCCCAAGTTACCGGATGGGTGGCTCTTAGAATGGGCATTTACCTCTGAAATTGGTGTGTATGCTCAACGTTGCATGCATCTAGTTTGCATACAAATAAAGAATTATGGTTGTCGTGAGGCAGGTAGACTAAATGAGAGGACCAGCTGTCTTGATGTGTTCTCATCAGGCAGAACAGATTTCTCTCTCTCTTGCTGAGTGAGATAAAGTGGTTTTCTTTCTTTTAGTCTGCAGTTAATAATTACCAATAATCTATTCTATCATATTTCAAGATCTCCTACATGGCTCTCAATTTTAAACAACAATTAAAGCAATTAAGACTGTCGCGTTCGCAAGCCATGTTTCATTCTCTGTAAAACGTCCTCTCCCTCCTTGTCCATATGGTACTTTGCAGCAGTGACATAAGGACAGCTTGGAAAAAGGAGGAGAGAAAACGATATTGCCTCTCATCCTTAATCTGTCGTTTACCGCGTGGTGTCTTAACTAACCAAGCTCACTCGCAAGGCTATGCTTAAGTGCAACCTAGTCATATCCGAGGATGATGAGAAGTGCTGCACCCAATCAAGGAAGAAGTTTGTTTTCTTCTGACGAGACGCTTTCATGCATATCAGCTCACGCTGGGAATACGATTAACACGGAATAGTGTTCTGAGGGCATTTCCATGTAAATCTCAATACTACTCCAGCATAAGTGTAATTGGCTTTCTTGTCATGGAGACATATCAGAACACACCATGTTAAATTGAAACAATTAAAGGCCTCAAATGATTTCTGTTGTTCTGTGACAAATGCGTGACAGATTTCTGCTATTGTTTGCCTTGCTTTGCATAAAGGTCTCGTGCTCAACAACTGTTTAAATGGAGCTGCTCAGATGACAGATCACCTAAGATTTAGAGGCTGTGTTTTTTGTTTTTTTTGTTATTGCTGAGAAAAAAAAGAAACGAGAGGAAAGCCATAACAAATGATGTGTTATAAAGAATATCTAACAATAAGGAGAAGTGCTCTAAAACGGCCCGAATGTGATTCTTCAAGCACTAGATTAACATGGATGTTGTATTTATATTATCACAGTTAATAAAAGAGGGCCTAGGTTATGTAGCTTGGAGTGCTAATGCCATTATAAAACTGTAAGGCAATTACTCTGTTAGCTCTAGCCTGAGGTAATGAATGCATTTAGAAGCATAGGGCCATTAGATGAAGGTACTTCAAAGAGCACAGGAAGAGAGATTCATTTAAATACATGGGTAATTGCTTGACATGAACACATTTGTAATATTTTCTCCTTGTGGATTACACAAAGAATTGGAAAAGAATGGGCTTATGCTCATTTTGGGAGGAAAGAAAGGAATCCAAAGCAATCAGCTTAATAATAAAACAATATTGAGTTTCCACTTTTAATTTCATAATGAATCTAATTTGTTACAGAAGAGAGAAATTGAGTGTGATATAATGTGATATCCAGTCTATTTGTCCATTACTGCCAGAGGGCACAAAATGGTATTATAAATTGTCTTTTTTATATTATGAATAGAAAATTGTTTTATAACAAGATCTTAAAAAGGAGGGTGAATTCCAAAGTCTCTCTTCACTTAACGCGATGCCCGCAAACCAATCTCCTTTCTCATCACTTGACTGCTCACACTTATTACTTTCATATTCACCCTGGACTTTGCATTGAATTTTTATATCTCCACTCCTCCCACAGGGTCAGACTGTCATCTACGATGTTGTCTTAGAATTACGAGGTAAACTTCAATCAGAGGCAGCTTCCCCCCTTTTTTTCTCTGTGTAGCAACAATATTAGCGTGCATCCCTTGCTATCCATGAGCACTCCCATATTGGCTTTCTGTCTCCTTACAATTACCACGTGTCTTACTGGTCCCAGGGAGAAGGCTGGTGGAAATCAATATAGCGCAGTAATATTATCAACTGGAGGGTGAAGTCATGGGAGGGGGGGGGTGTGTAGAGGCGGTGAGTGGACTTGGTGTCGATTTGCCTTTCTGCTAATGCACACCGCGCGTCCTCCAGCTTTATCTTCTTTTTATAGAGTCTCCCTACCTCACCTGCACCCTGTAATGGCTGTTCTCTATATGCTGTTTCTGTTCTCATTCCAAATGTACATGCAAGCGTCAGCCCGCCGCGGGCTGTTTTATTGGGAATGTGCTTTTGACCCCGTGAGCTGACCCTCAGATGGCAAGCTTAACAATGACGAATCACTTGGTGGGATCATTTACATGCCCCCTGAACCCCATATTTGGGTCCATTAGAGAGCAAATCAAATATTTATGTTGTTTATTGGAAGTGCAGGGTTTCATCTCACTCTGTGATTGTTTCATGCAAAGGCCGGGAGACCGTGCTATATTAAGTATATGCACACCCAGGAAACTAATCTTGGGTTCAGTGTCAAAATCTGTCTCACAGCCAACAACACAGCTTTGTATTCAAGGAAAGAAGTAAGGTTTCTCTGTAATAAAGCTGTGTTTAACATCGTCGCGCTCTTTGTTCTAAAGATGTGGATTTCGCAAAGACGCTGCGACTTTATAAAATTGAAACGGTGTAGCTAGATTGACCGGTGATGCCTGCGGAGATAGAGAAAGCCATGTGGATATTAAAGGTAAGTGTACTTTACCTTTTGGTCAACGTTTACAGTTGAAATTAGAGTAACATTTCATGTCTAGGTGTTGTTTCCTGTCTCCACAGGGACTGAGTCTAATTGAAACACTTCATATACTGAACCAGGGACTAGCTGTGATGTTCCATTTCTCCACGTTGCCTTGGTCAAACGTCTATAGCTACCACACAGTCTGTTCTTTATTAAATTGTCCGTTGGACGTTAATGATATTGCTGTGTTGCATGCTGGGATTTAATAGATAAGGTCTTTAAAGGTTTTACAGTATTATTAAAACTCTGAGGTGGCCACCACTTTACCACATGCCAAGGGGCTTTGAATGTACTAATCAGTTATATTATTACACTTGACACATCTGGAACGTCAGTCACCCAAATGGTTACTGGCAGGGTGGCAATTAGTGAAAACACACAGATAGATTTTATCAATAGGAAATGGAGAGAGTAAGAGAATCAAAGGGAATGAAAAGAGTAAAAGAATCAAAGAGTTTCTGCAGGGGAGGGAAGTATTAAAAAAAAAAAAAAAAAAAAAAGTGCACCTTAGTTTTCATGCTCAGGTCTTTCAATATGGCAGCCTATTTATGTGCCACACCGGTGTGTCTAAAAACTGATGTGGCTTTCAACTCCTTCACCCAGGTTCAAAAGAAAACAATAAGAAAGCCAAAGCATAATAACATGCAGTCTTTGTCTATTAGCTGCAGTAAGACTAGGGGGTTTACGGCACAGGGTTCTGTAAACAAAAGATTAAACCAAATCGAGCTGCAGAAAATGAAAGGAAAACATGAGTGGGGTAATGAGGGTGCAGACGTCGTTTCTGACCAGATTACCATCTCCACAGACTACTGGAGAGGAAAACGCCTGATTGAGCTATTTTACCACACAGAGAGTTTACGCCTCTCTCCACACACAAAACCAATACCATTACCACGCTGGTTAGTGGGTAAGCCACATATGTGAAGCAAAGCTGTTACGGTTTGGGGTCACAGTGCTCTGCCTTGATGGGAATGTTGTTTTGTTTATTTGTCACATTCGGAGTATTAAGGCATTAGAACCCAGACAGCTCTGTCTCGTTGCTGTTGCTGTGTTTGTGTTTGCTGCAGAGACACCGTACTGACCTTTGGTAACCTCTCAGGATCACCGGGGTGTCTGGGGATGACCTTCTGCAGCCTCTGGAAACCATAGTCGATGGTTGGCTCATTCAGGGCTGAAAGACGGGGGAAAAAAAAAGGGGGAGATAAAAATTAGAACCATTTCAGGGCTAATTTTGCCAGAGACAGGAAGAAACTAATTGAGAAATCTGTTGGAGTTTACAGAACAAAAAGTCATTTCAGAATGCCTAATTTCAAAGAGACCTCATGGGTGAGACGATGTTTTATGAAACATCCAGGGGGGGCGAGCGCTGGAAAATGACACGGGCTCCTCTGACACTTGTGTCACCGAGTGTTATTCCATTAACAGCCGTGATGACCTACATCAGTCTGAGAATCCTTCAGAGGGACCCTCCCTCTTTTTATCTGCTTGAGAATATTGACTACAGCAAACTACATAGCAGGGGTCTTTTAATCTAACCGAGCTTTAATAATCTGTGAAAGGCTGTCCACACATTGATCTAGTGTAAGTTGCTGTCATTTCACCCTTCTGCACCAACTGTACTGCAACACTGGGCCCGTGAAATACGGCAGCAGATCCCATGGAGCCATTAATCTCTCCCACCCCTCAAATAGTAATCTGGGGCATGAGGCATATTGGGCGATGAATCAGAGGCACAAAGTAAATGAATCATAACCCAGACTTTGGTGAGAGCATGGCGTTTTATGTCTGACAGTCCTAATGGGTAATTGAAGGCTTCCTTACAGCTCCGCCTGATTCTAAACAATCATGTGCACACTCATAGGCAGGACAAGTCGAGGGAGGGAGGGAGGGAGGGCAGAGGAGAGAAGGAGGGGAGGAAAGGAGGAGAGCAGTGTAAAGGGGGAAGGAACGACTTAATAGAGAACATCACTTCTCAATGTAGATATCATTTTCAGGAGAGTAACTCCGCCGAGCAAGGCGCTTCATAAATCAATGGCTTTCTATGGAGACTAATAAGAGCTGCCTGCCTCTATTCATTGTTCAGCCTGTAATTTGGCCCATCACTC
Source organism: Chaetodon striatus (assembly GCA_029783705.1). NCBI lineage: Eukaryota > Metazoa > Chordata > Actinopteri > Chaetodontiformes > Chaetodontidae > Chaetodon > Chaetodon striatus. Next base: position 19,172,795 of record JAPZEB010000003.1, on the reverse strand, counting down.
ATTACTCAGCATGTAATTTCAGCATTAACACCGCACAGCTCGCTGAACCTGCTGAACACCAGAGAATGTGAAAGCAAGCAAACGCCCCCCCACACACACGCAGGCAGGCAGGCAGGCAGGGCCACTGAAGCACGAGCCGGGGAGTCACGGCAGGAAAACGAACATTTATGTGTCTCACTCTTTTCTTTTGTTCCCTCTCATCTAAATACACATGCAAGCATGCTCGCACACGTACTGTACCTACTCACGCATACATACAGCATGTCATGTACCAACACACACACACACATACAATCGAACACATGCACCACTTCTGCCAAAAACCTGAATACAGTAATTGCCAGCTCGGCCGTGATCAAATGGAGCAATTATGTGTTCAAGCATGGACAATGCAAGGTGCTAATCGATAGCAAGGATCTAGCTTGCAAATACAGTGCCCTACTGGCCAGGCACACCTGAATAAACCCCACGCCACAACAACATACACTGCTGGAAATCTGATTTGACATGTCATCATGCGTCCCCGAAACGACAAAGGTCTGCTTGGGAATGTGAGGGAACGCCATCTTCTCCTTAATAAAGGATTGATCTGCCGTATTGATCGTACATGACAAGGCTGTAGCAAGGAATTTGCCCCCTTTCTTTTGTTATTTCCACCCCCTTTCTTATCTATGCACTCTGGCAGTCCCGTGCATGAGTATGTGTGTGTGTGAGTGCACGTGCCCAGCTGAGAGAGAGTGTATGTGCACGGCAGCCCTGCCAGACCCCGCTGCTCAGTGTGATGTAAATTGTGTATGTGTAAAAAGCACTCCATAATCAGGCCATCCATCATCAGAGGCTGTCAGTGGGCTCTCTCAGGGTGATACATCACGCTCTCCTGTCCTCTGCCTCAGCTGGGGCCTACACAACCCGCCAGGCATGCTGGGAACACAGCCGGAGAGACGTACAGTACAGGACGAGACCTAGGTTGGGAGAGGTGTTCTGTTTGATGTGCCTTTCCAATGATAATGATGCCCCACTGTAAATGCGGACCTAAGAATTATGATGAATGTGATTTGGAGGGTATGGTATCCCGTACCCTTAAAGAAGACTTTAAACTAAATCCTGTGTGTGTTTTTTAAAGTTTAAACACAGCATTAAAGGTCTACATATGGTGGAATTTAAATGTTTAAGCGTGGGTTTATACATGGCTCAATGTTCTGCAGTCCAAGCGTCAGGCATGATCTCCACATGTCGACATGTAGCCATCTCATCTATCATGGAGATGATCTTTGTAACAACCCCGGCGTAATGAAATTGGTGACACACACCGCCATCTGCTATTGATTTCATGCAAATGCTTTTGACAGCTGATGGAGACTTGCATTAGCGCTAAACGGTGCTGTCAGTTGATGAGTTGACAGTTTTGTAGTCATAGCATGTACACTGGTGCAGACAGACACAGACAATGTCAATAATCCTGTAAGAGCCGCTGATGATATATACTGAGCACTTATATTCAATCCGGACAATAAATGTGTTATGTGTGTATTCATCGCGTTGCTCCGCACATTTTTTCTTCCGGGCAAAGATTTTCTTTCATCCGCTGAGCTTTTACAAGAGTCATTGGGACTGCTCTTCTTACTTTTTCTTAACACCACACACATTGACAGCAGCCTTCCCCACCCTTCCACTCCCACCTCTGCACCCTACATCTTTTTTAATCTCTGGCACATCATTATGTTCCGACTTCACACTCTGTCGTAAACTTTACTCTCTTCTAAAGATATAGCAGGCAAATCAGGCCGCTCTGCGATGCCCTTGCATGACTCCATGCATGCCAAAATTAGTTTGGCCCTCCTCGTCCTTCCAACACAATATGGTGAAAGAGAGGGGGGTGAGGGTGTGGAAGGAGCGTGTCCCCCCCCTTACCCCTCCTGGAAGGGGTCTCAGTCGCTGCAAGGAAACATGAAACCCTCCACACACATCCCATAAATCCTACACTGGGTGGGGAGTCTAGCCGAGGGGAGGAGGGACCGAGCAAGGTGGGGGGGAACTGGGGGGGAGGTATGATAGGGGTTGGTAGAGAAGGGGTGGGAGGGGTGGAGGGGGGGGGGTCGCTGGCACGTTCCAGTCACGCCCGCTTCCCGGCTCGCGGCCAATCAATACCACTTTCCTGTTTTAGAGGCGGGTAATTATGAGGTGGAGAGATTGTGTGACCTCTCACCCCTGCTGCATTACTCGCCTGATATTAAGATAAATTGCCTGATTTTGGGTAAACATATGCTGCAATTCAAACTGTCAGCACTGGTTTGCTCAGGGATAATTTGTATTGATCTCCTGGCTTCTTCCCCATTTTGCTTACTGACCTCATGGATAATTAGAGAAAAAGAGACACGGGGAGGTAAGGCAGGGCTTGCATTTGAATACTTTGCAGGAGAGATGAAGAGCACATGGGAAGGGGGGGGGGCAGGGGGCGTGGGGAGGGAACATTATGGACTAATAGAATTTTCATTTTCTCTCATTTTCTGTTCAGATTTAGACAGGTTGCATGCTTTGTTCAATTACAACGTTTATATCTTTTTTTTCCCCGACTTGCGGTATGTATACAGAGATATAATTGTTCATAGATTTGTTTCCATGGTTTTATTTCAGAGATGATTAGAATTTAACAAAAAGTAATGAGACAACAAAGTGACAGCAAATATGTTTCAAATTTAACGCCTGATAACTAAAAGAATTCACTGCCATGTGTGAGTAGAAGGAACATGATTTCTTGACAAAGAAAGAGACTTCCTCATGGAGGTTCAGAAGAGTTGTTTTTATGAATATTTCAGTAATTTTCTCACTCTAGAGAGCAAATGATCATGTTTCAGAATATGAAGAAATGGAATGCATGACTCGGTGTGCAGCTGTGACCATATCATTTCCAATTTTGAATATCGCGCATGCTCACAAGCGCTCGTGGCAGGGCTTCAGTGGAATTCCTCTGCCTGGAATGTGCACTTCCCAATCTTATTTTGATCTGATGCCTTAATCTGCCCCGTCCTTTCATGCTACTAAAACACATTTTCTCTGAGAGCCCCTTTAGCCGCCCCAGCTAGCCACTTCACTTAAAATGTAGAGTGGATGGCGTGTACATGGCATCTGAGTGTGGTCTGCTGCTCCTTCTCCATGTTCTCTAGAAATAGGACATGAGTAACCGCTCTACAGGAACAGTGTAACATGGCCGACGTTGGCAGCCAGAAGTGCTTACATGGCAATACACTACTGTGTGCCCTCGGTCTATATGGAAGTGGATTGAACACATGTATTGACTTACAGTATCTGGGTATAAACATGGGGAAATGTTTGAGCAAAGCAGTAAATTTAAGGGAAATTGTTCCTTGTTAAGTCTATGAGGCTGAATGGAAGCTTGCACAGAGTACTAGCATTCCTGCCAGCCATTACAGCTTATTACGATAACTCTATCTTTCCAGGAGATAAAAACCTAGCCTTGTTGCCATTTGCCAGCTATTACTTTCGCTAATTATACTTAACTGCTTCGAGCTTATCTCCACTCCTCCTACACCATTGAGCAGTTATTTTTTTCTTTCCCCTTAACACAAATTAGAGGTGGAGTGGGAGTTGGAAAGGGGGAGACAGATAAACAGCACAGGCAGAAGTTCATTCAAGTGTTATTGCATTTGTGACTTGTCAAACAGTCTAACTGAAGCCTTATAGGCACATGCGGTCTGTTAGATGGATGCAGTTCAGAACAGCATCAGCACACGATATGACCTCGTCTCGCTGATGTTCAGCGGAGTCTACTGGAGACATTTAAAGAGTGAACATCTTCTCAGTGTTACTGTAAGGAGTTAAAATTGAATGCTGTGCATAAAAAGAAGGTATTCAGAAGTCATGCTGCTGCTCCACAGTAGATATGTTCCAGTGTTGAGAGAATAGAAAACACGCATGCAGATGTAGAGACCATCTCTTAAAAAAAACAAAAAAAAAACAAACCAAGCCAAATTGGAATTTTCACAGCAAACCCACGCAAAGCAAACCTCATCTGTTTTACCACTGACCATATCATCTCCATCCACTGCAGCCAGTTACCACTGAGTGATTCCATCTCCAGCAGTCTCAAGATGAACAGGAAATTAAAATTTCAAAGATCTGCAGTTAGGATAAATCAATGGAGACAGATCAATGTTCATTGAAATTTCATGAACTTTGAGCCAATACAGATGAAAAAAAACTCGACAGTTACAGTCTCCAGCAGATATTGCTCCTGCAACAGATAAAATGTAATTAACACGGTTAAAAGGGAGCAATGTTACAGATTGCACATCCATAATTTCAGACTCCCTTCATATCGGTCGTATTATTAGAAAGGGCCAAAGACACCTGTTCAATCCTCTTAGATGACATCTAAAGTATGTGTGCCACTTCTCTAAGGACGTCGGCGGACTTTCACACATTACCGGCCAACAGAAATCAAATGGGTTCCCTTCACAGCTGATTGCAAGCGCAAATTAATATTGTAAAATGAAGATCAATACATGGACGGGGCACAGATCGATGACGGCTAAATTACGGCCGCGTTTTCCCCCTCATTCAAGATGAGTTGTGTTTTCCTCTCAAAGTCAATACCGCGCTGCCTCCCTCATTCATTTCTCAATAAACTTGCCGATGAATTTCAATCAAAATGCGGCAGTGGAGGAGGAGGAGGGGGGTGTGGAGTTCTTTTAAAGCCCGTTGGGTGTGGATCATACTGAAAATGGGGCAAGAAGAGGAGGTAGAGAGCGGAGGAGGAGGAGGAGGGGAAAGATCCTCGTCTATCAAGAGCCCCCCTCCCTGCCTCCTCCGTCTATCTTTCCTGTGGCAGAGGACTGATGCTGTGACTTACTGAGGACAATCCATTTTAAGAGCCATTACAAAACAGACCTCTAACGATACTGTGGGACAAAAAGTGGGTCCAATTAAAATTAAATCAATGAATACCATCCTTACTGGGAGGAGGAAAGAAAAAACACACAGCCATACTTTCATTTTTCTCTTGAAAGATACCCACAATACATTTCACAGAGAGGTGTAATGGGGGAAAATACATGCTCAACTGCAAGTACTTATTTCAATCAATTTCCTGGAGCTGGATTTCACAGGTCACTTGCTGATAACACGCTGTGGAATAATGCCACAGTGTGCTTCTCAAAGCCTACCTGACAAGCTGCCTGACAGTGGGGGAGTGCGAGCACGTGTCACGTCAGCCCTCTAATTGGACACAAGGACCTTCCTCCGTGGAACCTTGTCGCGCTCCACACAAGCTCACAAGGCCTTCAAACCAGGCCCATCTAACTTGGCAACGAGTGTCTGCTCCACTCCTGTGGAGCTGGTGCTAAATACCAGAGTTGTAATGAGACAGGCAGGTATGGGGATATGGCTAGTGGATAACATGCTTTGACACATGCTAAAACTGTTGTGCCAACTGGTTACAACCCACTTGACTGTGGCGATGACATTTATAAATGCCTATTTCATCCTCACTAGCAGCAGTTCATACTGCAGGGTGAATTAAAAAAAACAATCTGCAGATGAATTGTCTCAAATCTGAAATGCTGCGTGTAGTAGATTGAGGAATTTTAAATACACACTGCTTATATGGAGTATTTGGTATGCATTTGCAAGTCTTCCTCTAAAGCGGATCTGTTTACATACCTCCCTGAATGCCTTTGATTATAGCATATCTTTGCTGTAGGCCACACCCCATCACTGACCAGCAACCGACACAGTACCAAACCCAACCCTGCAGGACAGGAAATGAAAAGGAAGCTCTCCATCTGATCAGCTTCTGAGTCTGGGACTTCAAAGTGACGGCAGGGCGGAGAGGAGACGTAAGGATCGGCTCGATTCACAGGCCCAACAGCACAGCCCAACAGCACTATCTGATGTGCTCCGATAAAGACGTCTGTGTTTGTTTATTTAATTTTTTTTTCCTTTTTTGGAGGAGAGGAGGGTCCAAGGCTACAAAACATTTTGTTCCTCTTTCTAAGAGTGGAACAGGAAGTGAGTGTAATTTTGGATTTAACTGGATATCACTATTTATATGCCTGTTTTGCTGCACTAAAAGGTTGCCGGGTTAGTTTGGGGTAAACATGCATGTAAAGACATAGAAATTAAGATTTTTTTTAACATTCATAAAGTAAGAAATTGTAATTGAATCTTAACTAAAAAGATACCTTACTTCTGCACTATGAACAACTTCCTTTTCCATCCCTTACAGAGCTGACATTTCTTGATCTCCACCAGTATTGAGTGAAGCCCACATGACCCCTTTGTCCTTATGTTGATGAATGACTGCCTCATACCCATTTTGTCAGATTTTGGTGCAGTGGAGTCGATAGCGTCACCTTGACGAGGAAAGTTTGTGATCCATCAGCCCTCAAGGCTGTCTGGCCTCAACTAAGGCCTGGCAAGAGCAGCTCACTGTATGGGGCATCTACTCCATCCAAAATCCTTCACCCAGTGTGCTGCGATCTTGTGAGGTCGAACGAATGGCTCTTATTACTGCCGCTTTACAGTGAGGAGGAGAAAAAAAAAAAAAAGAAAAAACACTTGACTTGTACTAATAGCTGAGAAGCCATGCTGGTCACCAAAGGTCTGAAGACGAAGCACCCTGTCAGTGCCCAGCTTGGGAAATTAGCAAATAATGTTCCCTTCCCCCTGACAAATGTGTGACAGCTCGCCTTCGCCAATCATTCTCTCCTAACGTTATGATGCATGTCCTGGATCCCCACTGGAGGATACAGGCGAAGTTTACTGACCCTCAATTTACCCATGACAAATGGGGTCCCGGTAAATGTGCGTTTTCTGGGGCGCGGAAGGGGTTCATTTTAAGCAATCCTGGTTATGTGGATGTCACTGATTAGGATAAATAGTGGCTGAGTGTGTTAGGACTGCTTGCAGAACCATATTACCAAGGGCCTGCATCGTTGCCCCTGGAGGGGAGCTCTCGTGGAAACTTGGCCAAGATAGAAAACCAAAAGCTCTGATGCAATTAGGAGCTTAAATTGGATGAATTGTACGGTCAAAGTTTTTATTTATGATTTACTCTTTCATGCAGCGGTGCTGTAACTGTGCAGTAAAAAGGTTAAGATGCTGCAAATGAGGCTGAAAATTGAGACTTTTTGTTTCAAAAATATCTGATCAAACCGGCGTGTCGACTGTTTGCGGCGCTTAATAAAGTGTAAAGTATAATACAGTATTGACCTCAGGTACAGCCAGGAGTTTCTCCTTTTGATTTTCTACAACCTTGCTGACAGTCGGACCAATGGATAACCAATACATGGATTAGACAGAGGACAAGCCAGCACGCTCCGAGGGACAACATTTTGTTAGAAGGTAAAAGGTATAGACTGTAAAATAGAAAAAAAAAACACGCCTTTCCTTTAAAAGTGTGCCAATTAACGTGCAGATAGGAGCTCCTTGAAGCAGTCAGTAAACTACAGCCTACTAAAGTTTTATATAGTATGTCTGTTTGTCTCATTAGTGCTTTAAACATTCAATAGTCAATGCCAACAGGATTATTTTACATACATTACAGGGTGCTCTCTTTCTGAGAATGGATTGTGAGTTTTGGAGCCGTTCCAGGGTACTAACCCGAGTGAGGACGTGTCCCTCCGCTGTTCGAATTGGCTGCAGTCTCCTCTGTGTTGACTCTTGGTAATTTGTGATAATTTCTTAAATTGAGCGAGTTAAATCTCCACAATTAGGGTGGTGGTGCAAGAAGAGTCAACATGAAAAAAAGAAAGAAAAAAAAAGTCTAAAAAGGCACTCCTCTCAAGCCGTGCTCTCAAGTCACGCTTGAAGCCATATGCTTTGATAACTAGACCTTTGATATGCACATGTTGCACTCCAATATGACACCGGAACATTCTGTGCCTTTTAGACAGCACGGTGTCACTACATGCCCTTTTCAGCATGTAATTTGCTATTGTAACTCGAGGTCATTTCAAACCTATTTGCTCGTGTAGTGCCATTTTTTTTTCAAGTGCGAAAGCTGTGATTTGAAATGAGCTGTTTCACTCTTAAACACATGATCCACTCTCAGCCCATTCACATTTTACTGTCTGAGAGAAGTAGCTAACATCATTTCGCTCAGCTATTACAGTACATATGGAATCAGCGGTTATGCATTCTGCTCTCTTTAACGGTTTCATTCTCTCAAGCGTCAACCCTTGTACAATCAGGGTGAGCCACACGGGGAATAGCAGAGCAGAGGAGCCGGACCTGTCTATTCGTGACTTTCTCTTTTAATTCAGCGCACTAATCAATTGTACCACCGTTGCCTCCAGGGGTAATTGTATCTTTATACTAACTGGAAGTGAGTAGGAACCCAGGGAAGACAGAGAGGAAGAATGGGGGGGTGAAAAATCAACAAAGATAGAGAGAAGGGGACACGTTTCCCCAGTAAAACCTGATGGTAATCATCCCAATCCGCTTAGCCTCTGTGACTAATGGGGTCTGTTCTTAAGGGACCTGGCACTTTCACCAGGGTGCTATAGAAGCCATTAATGTCTTAACTTATACACCTTCTCAGGGCTGTGCAGTAACACATGTACACACTTGCGCGCACACACACACACACTTTTTTCCCTCTCGCTTGCTCGCTCTCACACTCTCCCACAAACAGACACACATACACTTACGCAGCCACACTACACTCCTGTTTCATTATCCTGGTGCCTTGTTGGCCTCTGCTCCGCTCCTGCTAGGGAGGTTAAATGCAGGAGAGCTGGGCCAGACTGCACGGTTGGAGGAGAAGGGGACGGATGGCTGGGGGTGGTAGCGGTGGTGGTAGTGGTGGTTTGGGGAGCGAGAGAGGGGGGACTTGATGAGAAACAGCTGCCCCAGGATGGAGGGGTCTGGATGGGGGTTTCCGAGGGGTGTGGGGGGGGGTATCCAGCCCCCACTTTGCAATTCTGCTGCGCTCAAGGCCAGGGCTGTGCTGGAGGCCTGGGGGTGCTGGGGGAAGTGAGAGTGCTTTGACGAGCCCCCGTTTCACTCTGCCCATCAGAGTTAGAACAGACAGAGGCTTCCAGGTCAGACAGGCTCTGACCCCTGCAACCTCTGCCTCCTCACCAATGATGACAGATAAGACCACCACTTCCTTCTGTTAGCCAAGATAATCAGATCCCTTACTTATAGTGTGACACACACACCCTTTTCCCTCTCTCTCTCACATACGCGTCTCTCTCGTCTCTTTCTCTCCCATGAATTCATATTGAGCACACATGAGAATAACTTCAGACACGCTCATGCACTTAACCTGGATATTGCTTTTCTAATCTGATTCATAAAAAATGAAACCACATTTTGCTTTACAGAATCAGCAAATTAGCAGAAAGCATTATCTGTCTCGCAACAGGGGCAGATAAAGAGAATTGGCAGAATGAGTTATCCTGACAGCTTGAGTTTAACAGAGATTGGCAGCGCCCTTGTGCAATGGCAGGTCAGAGGGGGATCGGGTTGCACTTGTAGGAGCCCTTCCACGAAACACCTTTTCGCTAGCAGTGCAGATCTCACACTTTTAACATTCAGCAAGCAGGGCCCTGGTTAGTTCATTATTAGTGCTTGGACTTGGGGCTGAGGGCTCCATCCAGACAGAGGGAGAAGAAGGGGGGGCACAGGAGAAGATTGTAGAAAGAGAGGGAGAGAGGAAGAGAAGGTTTTGACTCACCAGTATAGACAAATCTCCCAGGGGCACCTTTGCAGAACTGCTTGGACTTGTAGGACAGCGTGACTTCCACAACACCGGGGATGTGTCGAGGTGGAGTCTGGACGCGGATGGCGTGGGGAGTTATCAGCTGAATTATAGAGGGAAACAAAAGAAATAATGAGCCCTCTGTAATAACAGTTTAAAAAGTTTAATAAAACAAGCTGAATTTATACTGCTATAACTGAACTTTAGTCAAACCTATAACTCTGCAAACTCTACATCATACCTCGCTCCATACGAGCATGGTGCCGAACACGACTTGTAGGCCGTCAAAGAAGTTGTCCCCTATGATGATGACAGTGGCTCCTCCAGTGGTCCATCCCTCACTTGGGCTGATAGCCTTGATGCACGGGGTGGCTGCTTATCCAAGACAAAAGAAAGAGCAAATTCAGCACCTAAGCTTCAACACCCGGATCCATGTCTCTTTCCACACAGACACATTACTGCATCACCTCCATGTCTCTCTCACAAAGACATATCATGGAAATTGCCCCTGGAAAGAAAAAAAAATGATGGATTTGTCCTTTAAGGCATGAGAATCAAAATCATTTATCAGCGCGCTCGAGTGGTGTAGTTAAGCAGACCCTTCAAATGGTCCACTTCACAAAGGCTAAACGCCGGGCTCGCCAGGAAAATGATTTGATGGAGCAAATTATGTGTCAGGGCAAATGTAGCTATCAGAATTGATTAAGCATGCGCCCGCATGTACAGTAAAATTTCAAAGTTGAACACATCTTAAATGAGTCAAGAATACGGGCTGTTAAAGTGGAAATGACAAGCTAAAGCTTTGCTGGTTCATGTTATTTCATTACCTTTGTTCTGCATATGCGGTACAGTGCAGGCACACTCAGTGTAGTTTCAGGTTTCATAACGTGAAATGCACTCATGAATTATTCAGATCGAGTTTTTTTTTTTTCTTGCTTTTTGTGATCTATTCAATCCATTTCATATTGTTTATTACAATGCTTTTCATCTGGCATGACTTCTGCTACGTAGCTCTGCCATTCATCAACAGTCTGGGTTGTTATTATAATCTAATTTGAGTGATCTGGTGCCTCACATTCACTGTCATTTGATGCATTACCTTAATATGGTGTTCAGCACAACACCGTGTTTACAACAGAAATAGCATGACAGCTAGCCATAAAATAGCAATATCAAATTTAATCTATTTCCATCAATATCTTTTAATACACTATGAATTGTGCATGTTTTTTTCCCACTCCTCAAAATGTGAGCAACTATTTCAGCAAGTTCCTTTTTTCTTTACAAGCTCAGCTCTAACCCTCTATTATCCTTTCCATCCAGTAAGTAAATCACAGTCGGCCATTGTTGTATGGATCACCTCCGACAAGACATCTCCCTTTGTTTGCCTTGCTGTTGGGTCTGTTCAGGTCATGTTTGCTCTCTCTCCCTGCCCATAAAGTGCACACACACACATTGGTACTACAGGGAATCTGACTTTAACAGGCGCTGTTGACTTCATGCTAATCACCTCGTACAGATTTTCATTTGTGAGGCCTGGAGGAGTGACATTTGCTTTCCTTAATTGCGAAGCGGAGCGTCTGAAAGAGGACCAACCCTCTATGGGCATGCTGGGCACCCTCTAAGGGCCTGACCTTCATCAGTGCGGACGATTACAGCAAATAATTCACCCTTCAAAATTACTGTAAACAAATTGACTTTGGGGATGAGAGAGAGAGAGGGGGGGGGGCAGGAAGGAGGAGGAGGAGGCAAGAAGAGCGCCTGATGGTGACGGTGACTGTTGGGGGGCAGCTGCAGCCTGAAACCTACGACAGGCACACACACACACACAAACACAGACGCACCACCTCGGAAATCCCAGTGCCCCCTCCCACACACAGAAGGACCCATGGAGAGGCAGCGACTGAGGCCCTAAGCCGTCCACCCTTCTGCCTAAAAATTTGCATATGTCTCAATGCACAGACAGAGAGGGGAGCATGTGCTGAATGGGGACCGTGGCGAAGTGGATTACACAGTCAGCGCAGGCGATCTGATGACAGACACGCACAATGCCCCCTCAGCAGATGATAGGCATCATGAGGAGTGGACGGATGAGGATGCAAAGAGCCGGCTTGCCCGTCTGAGTGTTGCATCACTAACTCTTTGCAAACTTTGCGCTACAGTACAGATAATTTACCATTTTGAATTTGTGTGTCACACCTTGTTTTGTTATTTATTTATTTTTTATTTGCGTGCTTGAATTTATATCACGATCTACTTCGCTGTGTAATGACCCCAGGTTGCCGATCTATGGTCCGTCCCACTCTTTTCCCTCAGTGGTTAGGGTTAGCCGCGGAGGACGTCAAAACTGATCCGAGATCTGAGCAGAGGAGGTCCCGGCTCTAGTATTGTGACACTCAAACAGGTCTGATGTGGCCCCGCGAAGCCGTCCTTTGTTCTGCCTGCTGAAATGTGTTGTAATTGTGCTGTGGGATGTCCAGATGGTCGGTTGATAGTGCAGCTGATGGGATTATACCTTTTACCTCTCCCTGGGCCATCTGTTCCCTTTGACTCTCTCTCTGTCTCTCTCCCTCTGCCTCTCACTCACTCCCAACCTCACTCTCTCCCATCCTCTCTCCTTCTCTTTCTCCTTTCCTCCTCTCCTTTTCCCCCCTTCCTTCTTTTCTCCCTCTCTTTCTTCCTCTTAGGCCCAGCAGTCTGGATTAACTTGTCTTTATTGCATAAACCCTAACAGCATTACAGCCACTTGGCATGCAAATGAGGCAGGCGCTGCAGGCTCTATGCTGAGTCTCCTATATTGTCTGGGGCTCTATAATGGTGGAACTGAGCTAAGGAACGTGTGTGTGTGAGTGAGAGAAAAAGTGTGTGTGTCAGTGCTGCGCTGTTCGTGTGTGTCTGCATGTGTGTGTGTGGTGGGGGGTGATGCTGTGTGTGAAAGACTCGGCTATTTGTGAGCATGTTTATGCACCTTTGAGCCTGAATCTATACATGTTTGAGTGACAGGCAGCCACAAAGCACATTCGTGTCTGAATGCATAATATGCTTGTTGTGTGACAGTACACACAAGTGAACAAAAATGTCACATGGTGAGATTCAAGTCTGTCATCCACAGGCTATCCCATCTCAGGGCCAATAGGGGGCAGCACCTCTTGATCAATGCGAGCGAGCCGGTGCAAGTGCAGTGTGAGAGCTGAGAGGAAGGATGCCTCTGTGTTTCAGTCAGTCAGCCACATATCTGAGGCTTCTCGCCCAGTGAACTCCTGAGGAAGAATGTGTTGCTAATTTAAAGCACGCTGTCTGTCTGCCTGCTAGTTGTCAGAGCACTATGGAGGACATGGCTGGAATTACATTTTACGACCGAGTCTCCTTTTCTCACGTCTCTGTTTGTTAAAGGTGACTCAAACAAAGCCAGCAATCGTTGTTGATGCATGTTAAATTAGTTTGTTATGGAGCCGAGCCTGGGAGGGAGGGGAAAAAAAAAAAAAAAAAAGATCTCAACTTGTGAGAGCGGTTAAGCAGAAGGAAGGTGTATTAAAGTTATTAGACAAAGACATGTTCAACTGGGCGGTTGACAATAGCTTCTTTTCTTGCTTTACGGGGCGTCACTCTGCTGCTTTGAAGAGTGTGGTGAAGAGAGGAAGAAAGGGATGGGTTGGGGTAACCTGTAAAGAACACACACACCCGCACGCACACATACATAGACACACAAAACGCACGGCGTCCCATGGGAGAGGGGGAACATGGAGGCGAGGGCTCAACCTCTTTAATTGCTCCCCTCATTAAGAAACTGGTTGCTAGGCGATCCACACCTATCGTGTCATAAACGTGAAACACACAAACAGAACGTCAGCGAACATAATGACTTTGGTGCTCCGGGCAGGACTTTAATTATTTGATTTTGTTCTCCAGTAGAGGAGTCATTAATAAAGACAAAAACAAATAGATTAGCTTTTTCCCCCACTAGGACTGGAGAGCACTGAGATATATTAATTGTCTAGTCTTTTTTTTTTTTTTTTCATTAGTCGTTGTTGTATTAAACATTACATTTGCTTTTGGTGATAGAACCATTAATGCCCATTAATGTGTAGAGAAGCTTGTTTTAGTCAGTGGTGTATATAAACTGTTTGCCCAGCCATAATTGGCTCTTGAAATCTGAAGATAAGCAATTTGCACAATTGGTCACAAAGTCAGTTCTCTCCTCTCTTTTTTTTTTTCCTTACAATCTTTCAGCTGCATGCGCTCCCATCTGCGAGTGGAGGCCACAGGGGTCACAAGGTTATGTTTAGTGCATTTTACTTTTTGGATTTCCCATGGTTTGGTGGTCCTTCTTTTCTCTCTTTTGGCTGAGCAGGCAATCAGTCTATCATATGGAATCAGTTGGAAGAAAAACAGTAAGTTCTGTTTTTCTCATAGGCCACCCCCCCCCACCTCCACACACACACACACACACACACACACACACACATACACACACACACACCATCAACC
>JAPZEB010000003.1:19114953-19127143 GCA_029783705.1 Chaetodon striatus | reverse complement strand
GTGTTTTTTATTGTAAATCAATACTGATCGATCGGCTGCCTGGGTGTTGAATATGGATCAATATCACACCAGGCTGTGGAGGAGATCTGATTTCAATTGGCAAGAGAAGCCCGCAGCAGGTTTCCATCAAGCGGTAATTCAAGACATGGGAACATAAGTCAGATGGATTGATATAGACTAGCCAGGACCTTTCTTGCCACTGAACCAGCTCAAGGAAATTTCTGTCATATATCATTAACGCAGTCGGGGCAGGCAGTAAAAAAAAAGAGGGGGAGCAGAGTACCTCAGTGACCCTAAATGAAGAGCACTGGTCAAACATTGAATAAATACTCCATTATTGGCATGAATGTTTTGTTTTTTAAATAAAAAAAACTCGGGAATAAAAAACAAGTCCACTGAAGGAACACTAAAATAGCTCAACTCTCTATGCACACACAGACACACACACACACCACAGTGTGGTCATGTTCTGTGGGACTTCTGGTACTGATTATGCGGAGGTCAGCTTGAGATTCATACTGTAAGCTGTTATTAATTTACTGAACAAATGTCCTGGAGAAAACTGGTGAATGGTGAAATATTTTCATTACACTTATCATACGGTCGATCTTTATTAAACCTGCACATTTGTTTCATTTGAGCGCCGCAGCAAAATACATAACATAATGTAACAGCGCACATGTGTGGCCAAAGTGCATCGAGCGATGTGTGTATATGTTAAAAAAAAAGCGGGTCACCTCGTTCATTCATCACTTGTTTGTGATTCCTGAAGAGAGGGGCACTGTTCCAAATGACAGCATTGTAAAACAATAAAAACAGAGCTATAGTTAGAAATAACTTGTCACTTTTAATAAATGACACTGGTTCAGGGCTCTTTCTCTGGGGCTTCTCCTCCGATACATCCCAGGCACCCCTGGGGCCAACAGAGCAGCCAGCAGACCAGCTCGTTTCCCCGAGGTAACTGATGACCCTATCCCTGAATTCCCCCATCTTTGTCCTGTGACCTCACACCAGCGGGAGCAGGACCATGTCCGATGAAATCTTCAGACTGCTTCCCATCCTAATCTTGCCTGTGTCACACTACAAATTGCTACATTCAGAAAATGGAAATAGATTGAGGTGGAGATGGAGGGAGGGACTGACAGAGGTAGGGAAAAAGGGAAGGGATGGGAAGGGGAGGGGGAGCGGAGGAGTGCGCATCGACAACCAGTCCCCTAAGAAAAATACTTGAGGAAAGAACGACTCGGGAGATCCCGACAAGGAATCACATCTCAGCGAACATATTGATCTGATTTACAAAACCTCCACTCTAATGCGAAACAAATGGCGTGGGCGTGAACTGGTACTTAACCATAAAACCCCAGCATTACTCCGTCTCCGATGAAATACCACATATATCCCTCACCAGGGCCTAATGTGCTGTTTTACGGCCAGATACGACTGAGGTTGACCCAACAGTTTGTTTGACAATTAGGGGAAACCTAATAAGGATTGAATGGGAGTGAGAACATGCCAAGAGAAAGAAAGGAGACCCTTTTTCAAAAAGAAAAAATGGCTAAAAAAAACACTGGTCTGAGTGACCTAAATGTGATTCGCCGAATCAGAAGCCGTTTGACAAAGCTCTTGCGTCATTAATGCTTTAAGAAACCAAACAACATCTTCAAAACAGCTACAAAGTTTAATTATAAAGGAGGGCTGCTAAATATTTGAGAAAGAGTGGCATGTTTTATTTACTTCAGATTTAATTTCAATAATGTAAGATTTTTCACCATGGTGGCTTATTGCGGCAGTGTGTCAAGGAGAAGTGAATAAATCTTAATAGATTGTTTTCTTTCATAATATCAAAATAAATCATTTCCATTGCTCCACAGTCGGAGTTAAATCACATTAACGCAGCGCTAAACCAAGTCAGTGAATGCAACTGAAGATAGTAAACTTTAACAACGTATGCACCCCCCAAAAAAATCTTTGATAACCTTTTCTTCTTTCTCTTCAGTGTGTGTCTGTGTGTGTGACTGCGTGTGTGTATACAGCGTCCAGTGTTGCTCTTGGCCCAGCATTCATCCCATCACCCCAGCTCTGGCCTTGTTTCTGTCAGCAGTGAACCAGGGGAGTAAAGAGTGGGGGAAGAGGAGAGCAAGAGAAGGAGAAGAGGAGAAGGAAAGAGGGAAAGAGAAGGGGGTGGTGAAGGGGGGAGGGGTTGTCTCCATGGACAGATGGACTGCTCTTTCTCAACACATGTGGAACCATGTTTCGTCTTTCACTGCCGTCAAGCTGGAGCCGAATCCGTCGCTCTGTTGGCCCGCGCCACTCTTTCGTACTGCACACCTCTCTCTTTAGCACAGCACAGCACACACACACACACACACACACACACACACACACACACAAGTGCCCAAACACACACATGCATGCACGGGGATACACACACAAAACACACGCACACACCGCACAAACATCTCAGTCTTTCTCTGCACACATGTTAAAGTCATCACCCCTGCTCAGCGCTAGTAAAACACAACACCCCCGGCTTCTCTGCTGTTGTCAAGTCTTGCCATTAGCTGATGCCACTGGGGAATCCTACCCTAGTGAGGTGGGTCTCCCTCGGTAGCGTCAGGCACCACGTTACGTTCAGCCGCCACTCATGTGAACCCAAACATGTGAGCATAATTTGGAAAATATCATTTATACTGTGCGTCTTTGTACGTGTCTTGACATTTACAAACTGCGATAAAACCGACATGAGGGAGGAGGGAATAGAAAACAGGGCGAGAATAATTTGAGGTAATGTTTTGCTTAGTGAACAGTATTACCCAATCCTGGATGTTGGAGCTCTGGGAAGGAGGTTCTGGCTCTGGGGCTGCAGAGAGGGTCTGGGTTTCATTTTTCGGCAAGTGCAAGCCAAAGGAGAGCTGCCAAGTACAGCTTTCGCTCTCAACACTTCCTGCTCTTCCTACTCTGGCTCGGGAGGAGACAGGCTTCACTCAAACATCACGTCGACTCAGGCAGGGGTGGCCAGTTTATTCTCCAATTTCTCAATGGGCGTCAAAAAACTCACATCTGTCACACGAATTACACCGAGCGCAGCCATAAATAAAACGCTGAGATGGATATATTGTTAAATGAAAAGGTGTGTGCAGGTGTTTGCATGCGTGTGTAAACATAGAAAGAGAGCGTTTCCTACACAAGTTAACAGCTTTAAATGACTCACTGTGAAGCCTAAAAAAACATTGCAGTGCAGGTCCCACGGCTCAATGGTATAATGCAAAAAATCCAGAAGGAACACCTGCAGCAATCAACTCTCTATCACAACAACAGTGACCCCATCCACTGCATCATTTTCATTATGGATGGTGGGAGCACAATGCTAGATTAACACTACGTACCGAGTGCCATCTTAATTGCCCCTCTACAGATGCAGTGAAAACATGTCATTTAGGTACTTCACGAACAGACTTCTCTTTGCAGGTTATCAAGACAGCCGCTCAGTGAAAACACACCCTCTTTTCCAATGCTTATGTGCAATTAAAATGGTTTTAGAAATCCTCTTTGACAGTCCAGGGCTTAGCCAAAAATGTAAATGACATTAAAGGAGACAATGAATTTAATTTTGTTTAATGTCCCCTTTCGCTGATTCTCATTTACATCACATTTCCACATAAAGGGCTGACCTTATAAATACTGGCATTTGTTCAGCTTTTGGAGGTAATCACGGTTTTGCAAAAACCAGATGGGAGCACACAAATTTTCCGATTTGTTTCTTAGAAGGCCGAGGGAACCACATGTGAGGCGTTCTAAGGCTGCGGTCTTTTGTTTCTGGTAAACAACTTGACAACAAGTCAAGTGCACTCTGGGAAATGACCTCGTAGGTGTTCCACAAATGAACGATAACGCAAAGTCATTTAGAAAATACAGGCTCGCTAATGAGGGACATAACGGAAAGCTAAGCAAAATTTACATTAGGCCAAAATTTAATCGCATTAACACACGAACAGGTGCGGTGAGGCCTTTATAAATGAGCTAAATGAATAAAAGCCTCCCACAGCACAACCATGTGTGCTGACCAAAAAAAAGAGACAAGGGGAAAAAATAAGGGAAAAAACAAGTCAATGTCATGAATTATTCAGTGGCTGGGCTGCACTCCAAAGGTCAGTGCTCTTTGACCTTTGTGACAGGAAGTGAAAGGGAGTGCCGTAGCCGCTGGAATAAATGGAGCTGACATGTTTAGCTCTGGTCCAGAATCCGTTTGTGAATGGCAGCGTAAATTGACACAAGATGTTAAACTGTATGAACATACATTAAATTCAGAATTCATATATGGGTAGAACACACATTGATAACACATTCTCTCTCTCTCTGTGTGTCTGTCTTGACTCTCACTTGCATAAATTGCTCCAGCCTCTCAGAGCAAAATGTGACCTTTGAACCCTGACACGCAGAATGAGTCATTTTCTCTCCTCTTTCAACAACATGTGCTGTCTTATTACAAAATCCATGTGTAAGCCTGAACAATGTATCTAATCTTTCACACAAGAGAAGACAAAGTCAATATGCAAGAGAGTGAAGACAGATACCAGACCAGGAGAGTCATCGCAAATTGAGTTATGTTTGGCTATACACTACATGCACTGTAAATGGGAAAGCCATCTAATCAGATATTGGGTACCTCATCACTATAATTCTAAAGACTCAAATTACCGACTGAATAAACCTACACCCCCACTTACTTTAAGGCACCATTAACTTATAAATGTGACATCTGTAGCACTGCAGGATTTATAAAGGGGAGAGATGATTATACCGAACTGCAGAGTGATGCGGTCATAGCAAAAGTGCTGCAATTAGTCAGTGGATAAATTTAGTGTTTCTTTTATTTAATATAACCACTAAGTGACTTTGATTTTTTTTTTTCTCGAAAAAGTATGCGCCCGCTGTTGAAACACAATAGACTTTTTTTGTAGAGCAAAATATGCACTGACTTTGTTAAAATTTGAGTCATAACACATATAAACCCACCCAAATGCAACAAAAATAGGGCCTTTCTTCATCCAAAAAGGAGTATGAATAATGCAAGGGCATCAAATGTAAGTGCTGAAATATTTAAAGACCAAGCAGTGCTGAAACTTTGTGACAGCTGTTGGGCCTATATCTAACCAACTTTTTTTTTTTTTTTTAAAGAGAATCCTTCCTCTTCAAAAATCTGAGTGAAAATCTGTATCAAAACTCTGAGAGAAAATAGGGTAAACAGATGTCTGGCTTGACCGCAGGAAAATAGGACACATTTGGAATGATAAGTTTCCCAAACTCCGTTGGATATGCCAGATCCATGGGAACGCCAGTTAATGTCTTGCTAGATGCCAGCTAGCTGTGTGCGCTTTCCCCTCTTACCATCTGGGAAAATGTTACAGCGAATGAACGCCATCAATGATTCACTCCAAATCTGTTTCTTAAGGTTCGGCCATGCTACTGTTTCTCTAGGAAATGTGGCAGTGCTAGCTGGTTTTCATACTGTAATTGTAGACAGATGAGACATGCCTGATTCAACAATCAAACCTCTCCTCTAGGTTTATGTCACTCAACTATGTTCTACTCAATTGGAAATAATCAGTTTCTGCCAGCAGCGACCGCAGCACAGGTGCCTGTAATGATGTGCATGAGAAAATGACAGATGTAACAGAAATGGCTGTAAAACATGGAAGCTTTAACTAAAAGCTTACCCATATGCACAGCGGGAATAGTCAAGTAATTGCGGTAAATAGTCTTGCGTAGCGAGCCTACAGTGTGCTCTGGCCATGTCCGTAACTCTTGCTAAACCCTGCAACCTTTCACAGGCACCCCTCTCTGCAAGCCTCCTTCAGTCACTGGGAACCTGTGTGGGTCTGTTAGGGTGAGCTGACGGGCTCATAGTTACGACATGGAGACAATGGGAGGGTCTAATGAGGAACATATGCTTTTGTGTTTCAACAGAGCCGCTCATTGTGCAAGGAAAGGGATACTCTACTCCTATTCAGGCTCGTCACAATGAAAATCCGAGCCCTCCCTGAGCCAGTTGAGCTTACAATATCCATCCGCTTCTTTTTTCCCTGTTCTTTTTTTTTCCCACCCCTCTTTCTTGACTTTAATTCTCCATGCATTCATTTTGCTTATTGTACTTATGTTACATGTTTTGTCCTGCAGATTGAAGAACAATGGTGTGCGAAACTCTAAGCAGTAAAAGGCAGCAGAGCGACACAAAGCAAACATGAAAGCGGCGGAAATTAAGCAAAGTAGACGTCTCAAGTTATATGTTAATGTTCGTGCTATCCTTCACTAACAGATGCACTTGACTAATAAATTAAGCAATCCCTCTGGTATCAGATACAGGAGAAAAAAAAGCTCTATCCTGACATTGTCCTAAACACCTCAGTACTTTTTTTTGTACACACTGACTGTCAAACATAAAAGCATAAACAACATGTGTATGAGTATGTGTATGCTTGTGTGTGGGTGTCGTGTTTGTGTCCTCGCACGCGTGTGTGTGTGTGTGTGTGTGCATCTACGTGTGTCTGTGTGAGTTTGAGTTCAGACAGCAGTAGCTCTGGTAATCCATCCAGGCTCCCAGGGCAGCCAGCTCCTACTTCCTGATGCATGAGAAGCCGCTGGAGTGGAGTGGCAGCAACAACTGCTCAGCCCTATTTGATTACTAATAAGAGAGTTGTCCCCTCTGTCAGATACCAGGCATTCTCCACTAAGCAAACAGTGATTCCGGCTAGTCAAACATTAGCATTGCTGTCTCTCCCTACTACGTGGTGAGAGTTACATTGAGATCGACGATCAAACTACACCCCCTACCTCACCCCTATATCCACCACATACACACACACGCGCTAAACTACCTACACAAATTCACACTGACCAGGACACATAGTTTCACAGTGTGAGAAAAATGTCAATGCCTGAGAGGAGACCATTTATTCTCCCTCTTTAGAAGGTGATGAAGGTAATATAAATGTGGCAGATGTAACTTCCCTGAAGGTGCAGAACAAAACAGCAGACATAAAATGTTTATCCCTTCTAAAACGAAACTTTAATGGCATCTAGCTCACAGCGAACTTGAGAGAAGGAAACAGTCAATGAAAAACAACTATTGACAGTGTAAGCATCACTGTCGTAAACAAAGAAGGGAAGCCAGCCAAATAAATGTGAAGTTGCCTAAGCTAATTAGGTGTATTCCCAGCATGATCCTCTAGTGATTGAACCACCTGTGATTGAACAAACCCTATCCAGGTGGTGACCGCCCCTCGGTGCACAGGTACCTGGGAAAGACGCCCCTCAGCCACTCACACAGAATCACCCACAGTTCCCACACTGTGGGCTATAAGATGCAAGTCAGCCCAACTGGGCCGTCTGGCACACCGGGAGGGAACTCATTTGTTCACTAGCTCATCCATGTGCCTGCTCATCCACTCAGTCACTCATCCATTTAGTCAGACGCTCACTCATTCACTTTCTCATTCACAAACACAGAAGAAGCTGCACACGGCCTACCTGTCAATGATCACAGGGTCTGATGGAGTCTCGTTCCTGTTTCCACAGCTTTTCTTGTCACAGCATCGGCTATAGGAACATAGACAGAGTGTCTCAGAACAAGCAATACTTTGCTAAATAAATAAAAATAAATAAATAATGCACACAAACCCACATACATTTATTAAGTGCCTTGGAGTGGTTTTGATATCGGGGAAAAAAAAAATTGCCATGAGATTTCCTTCACTCAATCTATCCGTTCCATTGATGCTGATGGCTGATAAAAATGGTGAAAACAACATGTTGTGTTGTTTGGCTTAGTGTTGGAGGGGAGGGGAGTGGGGATTGGGCCAGGAGGCAGGGGAGTCACTTTTCACAGCTTCAGCTTTTGTTTACCTCTAATTGCCAAGCTGCTATTTCTGAGGGAGATGCAAGGTGCCACCCTCAACCAATATTTCTGCAGGGCATTTATCAATTATGGCCTCAAAAGCACTAATCTATCTTCCACCACATGTTTCAGCCATCTCCTCCCTAAGCCTATAGCTAGCTGCCTCTCACTTCTTTGATTGGGACTTGAATCAAAACTGCAAAAATAAACAAATACATCATCCTCGCTTCCATTTGAAATGAAAACATATAAACATATGTGAATAAGATTGATTTATGCCATATGGTGCAGAAGGAAAAACAAAGATTTTGTGCAAAGCTACTGTCAGTCAACCACACATTATTTAAATATGTCTGATTTACATGACTTTCTAGCAGCAGTAATAAAGATGTGTTTTATAGCTAAGGCGCTGCAGTGTATTAGAGCAAAAATATAATTCAAAAACTATATGTATTGCACGCCTAGAAATTAAGACATAATAAGATAAGATATTAAAAGATTATTCTTATTACAACTGCTCTTATTATGTATATCTTCTTATGTGATAATAGGCAGCACTTAAAGTAGTTCTTCATTCAGCAGCAAAACGCACTTCCTCTTGACAAAAAAAAATATTACCTCTAGAGCACGAGCATATTCAACGTGTCACAAATAAGTGATGGATGCATGTATAAATTGAGCGTGAGTGATGAGTTTATGCATGGAAAAAGACAAATCATTCTCAGCTCTCATGCTGCACTTGCTCTCAACCAGTAACTTGAACAATGCACCGGTGCAACAAAGGAGAGGTTAACCGACAGTATCCGAATTCAATGTTCACAAAGCTCATGCTGAGCTCAACAATAACAACAAAAGGCGTTTTTCCTTTTAGTATCAATGACACCGCTGAATAGCAGCGCAATATGAGAGGTTGAGATTTATGTGGTTAAATGACGCTAAAAGGCTCGCTGATCATTGTTGACAGGTGGGATCAACCGAGAACTGACTCTGTGCTAAAAAGAAGGGGGGGAGAAAAAAAAAACTGATACATGGCATGCAACGCCTATGCATAACTTAACAGAAAACACATTGTCTCTGGCAGGCTTTAAATGATGACATGCAATTCTTAGAATATAAAAATAAATAAAGTAAAAATTAAAAAACATAACTTATGTACTGTGTCACTGACTGTTTATTATACATTCAATTTGCCTTCACTGAAAAAGACAAGTCAGTTCATTCTCACTGTCATATTCGTATTCATATCAAAGTTGAATCACATCATATCAAAGTTAGAAATGACAGCAGCTCTCTCCCTCTCTGTCTACTCTCTGTCTCTCTCTTTCTCTGTGGTTGCTGAAGGACCACAGGACAGTCTGGATTGCTGCATCACATCATGAGTGTCAAAACTTATTGAAGGGGAGGGAATTACTTTTTGCCTGGATCTGCAAAATGGACAGAGCGAAAAATAATGCTTACCTGCACATAATTTCATGGGTAAGAAGAACTCTGCACATTTCTGGATTCTTGTCTTGGCCCTCATAAACTATGGCCTTTGAAAGGAAATGAGATGGAAATAAAGTGAAAACACAGTCATCTCTTAAACACATATTAATTCACATAAATTCACAAAAAATTGGACTGCTATTTTTGCACTTAATAAAATAAATCACAGCATGAACACACATGATCATGGGACAACAGAATATATTAGATGAGCAAAGGCAATGTAGGAAATTACAGTAATCACAGCACTATAAATTATATCAATTTATATAAACATCAACCTCAATAAACAATTACAAAAATAACTTATAATGATAACAGCAACAGCAATATTTCTAGGGGCAGCAATAATAAAAAATCTCATTGTAAAATGAATGATTATGATGATAATAATAATAAATTGTATTTTTTTTATTAATCTAGATAATATCCTGTGGCTCAGAGAGACAGACAGTGAAGGAGAGAGAGACAGAGAGATTTTCATAAGGAGAGATCCAATAGAAGTGTCATCAATATGCTTATAATCTGGGGATATTTGGGGGAAAGTGTTAATGGGCAATCTGTTGTTTATTTTGAGCCGCTAACAATGATCTTTCTGTGGATAAAAAGCGGTGTCTGGCGGTACGGTTGAGTAATTTTTGAGCATTGGCTGAAACAGATGGCGTGGAGCTATCAGTTCTGCCGCTCTTCTCTCCCTCCCTCGATCCCTCCCTCCTTCTTCCATTTCTAAGGATAGACACTTCACTCCCTCGTATACTGAACCGGCACCAAGTGTAAAACGCAGGCAAAGCACCACATTATTGACAAAATACTGCTTTTAATAAAAATAACAAAAATACAAATAAATACACAGCGTGCTATTTCTGTCATGTTTTGGTGCCATTATTAATTTTAATATTTTTTTTTGGCACGCGTGAAGCCAATATAAGAGAGTGACTTTGAAAAAGTGACATATCTGAACCAGGTCGCATCACTCTCTGCTTTTAAAAGCTGTCCTACTTGACCTGATGTTTTTTTTTCTTTTTTTTTCTTCCTCTTTTTTTTTCTAGGAACCGGGCGATTATCTATATTGGTTTGATTTATGTCGCAGTTTGCAGCTGTAGAAACAGAAATCCATAAATTGCTTGTTCTGCGTCATTGACTCGGATCATTCGCACAGGAATGTTGTCTGTGACCAGTGGCTCAGGCTTCACGGCTCTATTCAGAAGGCTCTGCCTAAACCCTCGATTTAATAACAAAACACGGGGTGCAGAGCTGAAATAAGTGCGTCTGATTTTATTCCCCGAATTATAATTAACTTTACAAATCTTTGCGTTGGCCTCAGACGCGCGTTAAGACTTAATAATGACATTTTACGCGCTGGGCTCTGGGTTAAAAGTCACTCAAATGTTTGTTAAGTGAAATGCACCTCAGGAAAAAAATGTTAATATTTATATTTATAAATATAATACTTAATGCAAATTTTTAAAATGTGTTTAGAGCGTCACCTCTGACTCTTTGCAGGAAAAGTCAAATCAGATCATATGGAGCAGACGTGGTGTTTAAATTTTAATGTGAGCCTACATAGCAGCCCAACTCTGGCAGAGTGAAATTGACTTTAGAGTCTTGCAATATGATATGGCCAAACGTAAACAGTCAAAATGGAAGCTGTCTCTTCTTGTTACACCGGTAATTTGATTTTATTTTGTGCCACAACTTGGATTTTGCAAGCACGTTTTGTTTGATTTTTTTTTTTTTAACCGTGTGGTGCATGCATCTCAGGGGTGACGATTTGCACGGCGTGTTATAGGTTTTGCACAAGTGAACCATGGATGTGAGCAGGGGTTTTTTGCACTGTGTGCGTAGAAACAAGTGTAACAGCAGCTTACCTGCTTCGTCATGGAATCGATTAACCGTATGTAAAGATCCTGTTCTGTTCTGACGCCTGGGGAGAGGAGAAGAAGACCAGTTGTGAGTTTGGAGGAATTGTGGGAAATAAATTTTAAAAGAGAGAGCCCTCCAAAAAAAAAAAGTTTGGTGACAGGTGATTAAAAAAATATAAAGCTCACACACTTATTGCATTTTATAAAATTACCACACTACTTTTATTATTTTTATTATTAATATTATCATTATTATTATTTATGGTGTGGTGCAGGCAAGCTGCTCAAACAAACATGTTTGTGTTTGCACGTGTGTGCAAAATATTAAAGACAGTTTAACTCACCATTGCTGTACAATAACTGTAGTTTGTAATGTATCCCATTGTTAGTTTTTTCACTGGTTGGTTCCTGCAGGAGACAACAGTTTGTGAAAATCAACATCAACACAACAACTGCTCATCACCACCACATGTCTGTGTGTTGACAAAAAATATTTATGTTCAAAAAGAAGAGGAGCAGCTTTAGCTGTGAAAACGACTCTCTGTCATCAACGAATTGAGTTTGTTTAAAAAAAAAAAATCAATATTACACGTGACTTCCCCCTTTACTAACCCATTGCCATTTCAGAGAACATAATTTCGATACATGTGCTGATTATGTACAGGGGGTGCACGTATTTTCTAAAATACACCGCTTACTTTTTCTTTCTCCACAAAGTCCACAAAAGCTGTCCTTTCGATCTCCACGGGCTGACCCTGTCTGTCATACAGCGCCAGGACGAAATGGAAAAAATTGGATTTTCTGAGGTTGGAAGGGGGCTGCTTTTCATAATGTGCCCGTGCCAAGCCGACACCGCTGCGGGGAGAAAACAAGAGACCATCTCGGTTAAGCACCGGACACCGGGGATACTAGATGATGGAGAAGCTGATGGAAACATTGGAGATGCAGA
>JAPZEB010000003.1:19093427-19110457 GCA_029783705.1 Chaetodon striatus | reverse complement strand
GACCACAAGACTAAACTATTTAATTAAAAAGAAATACATATTTATAGAGGTAAAAGATTAAGAGGAGCAGAGCGCGTTCTTGTTTTTCTTCCTAAATTGTCACAGAAGCCATATTATTATTATTATTATTATCATAATTATTATTACTAATATTATTTGTAGTTTGTAGAGTACAAGGCATGCCTGTGTCTTTTTGATGCGTTTATTGTGTCAGATAAACACAAGCACATTATCTGACACGCAGCTGCTGTGACCTCACATTTCGTCACTAACTTCTGTCAGAGTGCTCATGTTAATTGTGTGCAGTGGTGAGTTCTGTCAAGGGCATTGCCCGTGCGCACAATTTGCATTTCCATTCTGCTGTGGAAATGATGAGAGAGTTTCTGCGCGGTTTAGAGCCTCGCGGCGCAGTCTGTGGGCGAATTACATTTAAAGAAGGCGAGAGAAATTAAATAAGAAACCGAGACCACTTCAGGGCTATTAACATCTAAAATATCCCCTGGAAATTTAGACCAAAAAATGCACATGACCAAATATCCAGCATACCTTCGCTCCCATGCAAGCGCCCCCCGTCTTGACTGTGTCCATCACCGCTTTGTATGGGGGCCTGTCTAAAATATTCCTTATTTAAAAAAGTTATCACGCCGCCTCACATTTCTCTGTGGCATTGATGGAAGTGAGGTAAATGTGATTATTCAGCTCTAAATCGGAACATATTAACTTATAATATAGGCGCCCCTGATACCAAACGGGACTGTGACACTCAGGAAAAAAAAACGGGTGCAAAAATCTGACTTTAAAGGTCATTTAAAAATCTCATCAGTAAGTATGATATAGGCACATGTTGCATCGGGCAATGTGGCCTCCAAAAAACGGGAGGCATCAGCTTTAACCTTGTTTTTTTTTTCTTTCTTTAGAGCGCATGTGCGTGTGCATGGCCACACAGGCAGCAGCCTTTCCCTCAATACTCAAGAGAACTTTAATTTGCCTGTTGACCCCTGTGATGGAGCTTTTGCCAACTTATAGTGATACTGCCCCACCTGCAGGACTCCACTAACTCTCAAGTCACCCACATCAAAATGTATATTTTCTACATGTTGCATCAGCTGCTTCTAATTGACAACCATCACTGAGGTGAAACAAAAGTAATTGTGATTGGCAAGGTGTCCCATATATGTGCAGCGCAGCACAATTCATTATCAGTCCACATCTGAATTTTGATTTTAGTCAGAGATCCTTATTAATATTGAACTGTGTTACTATTAACAGAAATGTTAATTATGATGTCAAGATGGAGAGAGTCAAGGTGAAAGCAGCACGGCAATAGCTAAAAATAATCCATGCCAGCCAGAGTACAGTATGATCCTGCAGAGGAGTGTTACTGGCAAGGGACCTTTTTGCTGCAACAAAGAGGTGGAAAAGAGGAAGTAAATGAATTAGAGTACAAGCCAGTTTTTGTCTTTTGTTTCATCCACACTTGTCCTGTCCCTATTTTCCAACCTCTCCCTTTTCCTTGCTATTGG
This sequence comes from Chaetodon striatus, assembly GCA_029783705.1. Taxonomy (NCBI): domain Eukaryota; kingdom Metazoa; phylum Chordata; class Actinopteri; order Chaetodontiformes; family Chaetodontidae; genus Chaetodon; species Chaetodon striatus. Next base: position 19,108,934 of record JAPZEB010000003.1, on the reverse strand, counting down.
AAGTGCTGCAAATTGTATAATGCTGGTCTTTGTTCTACAGAGTCAAGCCACATGAATAGCCGTCCTGAGCACACACAAAAACACACTGACAAACTGATCATCTTAAAAAAGCAACGCCCTGGTGCTCACTTGGCCTACTTTCCACGGCAGCACTGGGACGTGGGAAGAGGAATAGAATTCAGGGGAGGATGTTCGTGCACTCTGGGAAACATTCAGTATAGCAAGTGTGATGCACATAAACATAGCCTTTGCATTGTCAACCTTAGACCGCATTTGCCCCAGATAACTAGTCCCCATGTGCTAGACTATTCTCTTTGACTTTGCAATTGAAATCCTGAGAAGATTATGCCAAAGCTAAAAGAGGCAAACTCCAGGGTGGGATTTCAATTGTCAATTCCTGTTGGATTTTATAGCATTATGACATATAGTACACCATCTGTTACGCTTCCTGTGACTAGGTCTACGTCTGCACAAGTGGAGCCTATTGATGCGAACATCATTACAACTAAGACGTATGGTTCTGAATGGACAGCAATATTCAATCACCAATATTTTTCTCCTCTTGCACACTCTGTACCACAGATGTATGACTAAGCACGGTGGGTCTCTGGGTTACAAAACACGAGGGTAAATTAGGAAGGTGCAGGAAAGTAACCACTCCTAACTTTAGCTAAACAGACTTCCTGAAGCGCTATATAATCTGGGGCTTCTATGTACACCGCCTAACCAAATGTCGACATCTGCGAGGGTGTGCATAAAGAAAAGCTCCTCAGAGAAACGGGGGATAATAATCTTAGTTCGCCTCACCTTCAGTTTGCCCATAGGGGTTTAAAAGGGAGATGAAGAAATCCTATGTAAACATGCCAAGTCAAATTTTCACTTGAAATGTGACATGGAGGCAAAGGCCAACCCTGGTGCATCACTAATGTGGTTCCGCACTAGAGTTTTCAGTGCCCCTGGATGTAAACAATTGATGTATTCAGTCCGTGGTTTGAGCACTGACTCACTATGCACACTTAGTATGTTTGAACATCTTTTTATCCACGACTGTACGTTCAGTGCATAGGTGAAGAGCCCAAAGAAGTCAACACAAAGCTTGTACACAATCACAATCTCTGTACTCAATGGCTTCCATGAAAGTGAGTTTTGCTCTCTTGAGAAACATACAAAGTTTGAGCATCTGTTCCATCATGTAGTCTTTGTTGAGAAATTAAATATTGAACTGATCTAGTGTACCATGAATGTTTCACTCACATAGTGATTAGACAGACTGGAGAGGCAAGACATTGCAGCACTTTACACTCTGCTTTAATATACTGTATTTGTTGTTCTCGCCTTTAAGTGTTTTACACAGCAGATTATATTGTTGCTGTGGAAAATGGTTATAATTGTGGCTTCAATTAGGCTTAACATGCATGTGTAACTCTAGTACATACTAACACACAAGCAAATGTATATGCACGTTGAGAACACGTGTGCACAAACACAATCATCCACCGAACACAATGAGCATTATGAGTGTAGTCCGGCTGATAGTGCACATCAATTTAATTGAAAAACAAAAACATGAAATTAGAGTTTTGGTTTTATGATTCAATTATGAATATTGGTGGCATCTGCTGTTCAACTTTTATGTTATTGTGCACCATATAGAAAAAGTACTGATTTAAATCTGTTTTCTTGTGTGCAGTTAAAATCTTAGGATAAAGGATTTTCTTACTTCATTATCTTCTGCTCCAAATCAACAATTGTCTCTGGGGAGAACCTCTAATGATGTTTTTTTTTTTTTTTTTGACATTAACATTTCGGATTAGACGAGCAGACCAAGGTACCATGCGAGCAGGAGAAGGAAACGGTATCATCACAGAGATCATAAAATGGTGTCGTGAGTAGTCTTTTGTCCGGGACCATAGGAGAGTTCTGTTGCTAAAGGGAAGGACAAAAGCAGAAGGCGCCACGGGTATAAGGTTCCCCTGAGCAACAATGCTGAAAGTTTCAACTTGCAGCACATGGGTGTAACTTTAACTGGAATACTGTGGATCAAAGACTCACAAACAAAGTGGGTGGAAATGCTGGAGGAGTGTCTGTGCTCAAGTGAAGGACAGGTTCACTAGAGAGAAAGCGGGAGAGACCATTTATGAAACACAGACCAGGCAATCAAGGCTAATTACTGAGACTGTTTTGCGAACTCAAAGGGCAGCGTGATTCAATTAACAAAATTGATGTGTGTTATAATTTTTTTTTTGCTCATTTTGAAAAATAAACTGACCCTGCTCACAAAATAAATTGTTAAAACAAGCTGATCAGATATAAAACTAAATTAAATCAAATCTAACAGAGAGATTTAAATGGTGTTGCTGCCTTGTGCACACTTAATTGAGGAGAGGGATACACAGTAGGTTTTGTATTGCAGCTCAGACATTCATTCCACACTCCTGTCTTCGCTTGTCATCTTGTAGAGAGTGAGAGAATTATTCAGTTCTGCTTCTTTAAATAAGAAACACAGCCTTGAAATTTGTGGGGCTTAAGGCAACTCATCAGGTTAGATCAGTGCAATGTGGATGTGTAACCTTTACACTGCAGTTGAACCTGCACATACAAGTGTTATGAAAGGTCCCTGTGGCACTCTGCTCTTCTGACATGGATTTGAAGACTTGCCACTTTATTAGCTGCTAAGCCCCCAATACTTGTTCTATATAGTGGAGGCCTATGTTATGAGCTGGGATCTCATTGTCTTGCGTTATTAGAGGAAGAGTCTGCAGCACTCCCTTGTCGCCCCGGGAGAATAGCCTGACTGTTTGAAGGGAAGCTACAAGTGCAATTTAACCCATCTTATTTACAATATGATCTGTTGCAAGGACATCATTGCTGCAAGGATTCACATCTAATATATCCCCTCAATGTGATTCTTTTCTGTTTTCATTGATTCGGGAGAGTATTTTGTTTGATGTTCGCTTGAGCCTTTAAAAAAAAATCTGTGAATCTGTCAAGTTGTAGTAGAATTGGAAATAAACTGAAACTTTAGTGATCTACACTATTCTAATTTTAGTATTTTTATATATATTTCACTTGAAGCTACAGCAGTCAAAATCAAAACGACTGCTTTGTGCTAAAAGGTCAAAACAGTTAATTAATAAATACGAATGGCTACAGAGTTTTTCATGATAGTATCAACGTCAGCTCGGGGAAAACAAGCAGTTTGTGATCATCACTTGTGTCAGCAGCACACACTTATCCTCCAAAATGGAAATTATCTATTGGCATTGAATAATAAGTGCCATAGTGCCATCTAGTGCACACATTTGCACACTGAAGAATGACAGACCCTGTATGTAAAATTTACACTGTATCCCACATATGTAGGTAAAGAGCCTAAGCAGAGAGGTACGACTGATGGAGAAATAACACGAGGTGAAGGTACTATTCACACTGATGGCTTGTGTGCTTCAGTGTGAGGTTTAACTCCACTGAATGACCACTCATGAGTGGAAAATTTCCACTCATGGGGGAAATAAACGAGGAGACAAAGGTTTGTCTTCCAAGCCAGGTCTTTGACAAGCCTCAGTTGTGGAAAGCCGCAAGGATAATCTCCTTCAGACAATGAGACAATGTTGAAGGCTGTGCATGCAAATTATACTCTGCCATCTAAATTACAAAGACATACACAGACCTCAAGTCATCGGGCCTTGTATCTCACTCGTTGGGCCTCCTGGCTGTTAGGTTGCCAGAGGATGCTATAGAAACAACAGAACAGAAATAATAAGAAAAAAACACATGAGCCAAAACAAGAGTCTTGAATAATTGATTGTGTTTGTCTTTGCTGTTTGTGTGTGTGCGTGTGTGTATGTGTGTGTGAGAGAGAGAGAGTTAAGACTGAGGGTCTGGACAGAGCTTATGCCCCTGAGCGGAGCAGACACATCCACTGGCCAATGGTTTGTGTTAAAAACTGTCTGATGGACCAAACGTGGGGGGAAGGGTATGTTGGTGTGTGCGGGGAGCAAACGCGTGTGTATGGGTATTTACATGCCTCTGAGTGTAAATTTAAACCGAAATACATGAAGACAGAAGCAGTGCTTGATTTAGTCAACTTGATGAGCTGGTGTTAAAATCAGAGCTGTTTTTGTATCCAGTTACATGAGAATAAAATGAAGTAAAGATTTCCAGGAGACAAACGCTTGTTGTTAAACGGCTCAGGAATAGGTATGTTGTAAGATGTTAAAAAGTCAATATACCTTCATTTTGTCTGTGCTGGTAATGAGCCATATTTTCTGCGGAAAATGGCTGCTTCTCCGGAGGCACCATGTCTACTGAATGTGGCCCTGATCCTGGATAAAACAGAAGGCTCACCAATCAATCTCTCCAGGTTGCCCACAGCCAGAGAAAGCAGCTGCACCACATGTTTGCCTTGCGCGATAGCGACAAGTTAACATACGGGCAGCACAGTAACCATCCACAAGCAGCCTCTAGCTGTCTTATAATGAATTCCCACAGGGATGGGGAACTATCAGAGTCAGTGGTGTTACTGGAGGCTCGGAATAAAGTCAACACCTCTCCTTATACCTGATGAAGCTACGGCACGGCAGCACACACACACACACACAGTCACAGCCACAACACTGAACTTGTAAAAATGTGAAAAATCGAATGTACACAACATTTAAGCTGTACGGTTTATTAAATCGCAAATTAGGCCTAAGTCAATGTTTCTCCTTCACACTGTGATGGTGAATATAAACAGTTTATTATGTTTTTAATAGTGCACTATTAGTCAAGGCAGCTTTTTTTCCCTCTCTAAATTAGAAGTATAATATAGTCCCATTTTAGAGTGTAAGTACAATTCAAAAACACTTGTTTCAGTCATTTTTGAGAATTTAATAAGCTGTATTTAGTATCTCTTATTGTGATCTGGCCATTAGTGGACTATGCTTTCAAATCCAGCGTTCCTACTGACTGTATTCAACACATAATGTCCATACTGCCTCATCATGCAGCTACACAATTTGTTACACTCAGTCAGTGGTAAAAGCTATGACAGTAAAAACCACTGCAAACCCATTTGGTGTTGTGTGGAACTACACAGGCCTCCTCATGCAGAAGTCAAGGATGTTTTAGAGGTTCAAATGGTTCTTAAAATAATGATGGTTTTACAAAACACTGGTGAACCATCTATTTTTAATTTATAGAGAACATCCCCACGTCTACTAACTACAAATGGGATCAATACGCACGTAGGTGTTAAACGCTCACTGTGGTTAACTGTGTTTAAAGACACTATACAGCAGCATTTTACAGAACATCTGTAAAATGTACCAGTTACACTAATTACGCTAATTAAAATTTGAGCCTTGTGAGCTTGTATAATGTCACATTTTTATGCCATATTTCTATGCATGCTCCGCATAGTCTTAAAGCATCCTACTTGTACTTATACTGCAGGTACAAGTTGGTCCACCTTTATATAAATATAGATATAGATGTAGTCTTCCTAACCTCCAGCCCTCTGCTCTGCTTCTCCCCAAGGGACGCTGTGTGAGTGATGAGAGGGATGTGGAGCTTGGGAGATGCCGGGGAGAAGGTTTTGGTGAGATTTGGTCCAGGTCTTTCTGGGTGCATCCCTATTTGTTTACTTGCCACCTCCAGGACAATCTGCAGATGCAGAAAACAAAACAAGTTTAAAAGCACTATGGAGACAATACCATCACTGTGCAGTAGTTATCCAGAACCCGGTGCAGGTGATTAGCTACCTTGAAAATCATGTGTAACCTGTAATATTTGGTTTAAAGCAAGCACTATTTGTAAGAGACCACTTCCAGGCTACGATACTATTTTAAGATGAACATCAAAACAATAATATATTAGCAAGCAGACAAAAAGAGGAGCTTATTTCCTTATTCCCTTACTTAGTTCAGCAGAATTTGTATGTTGGTTTATATTAGAACAGTATGTTTATATCAACTGTTGTACTAAAAACAACACATCTCTGTTTATTCTATTTTCCACTGAAATGTGGCCCAGATATTACATATTCTCACACTTCATCAGCACTTGCCATTTTTTTATTTTTTGGAATGTGACTTTTTTTTATTGCACAATCAGCCCCTATGGGCTATTCTTCTCCTCCCAATTCTTGACAACCCCAGCCCTTCAGAGAGTGCTGTTTACAGAAAAATAAGCATAAAATAAAAACAACTACCACAGCTCCAACATCTATTTTTGTATATGTATTTTGCGCTGTGATTTTGAGCATAGGCTCACAAAAACAGAGATGTAAAGTGGCATACTTTTTGATGGATTTTGAGCAGAACTGGGTTGAGCAGAATTTGAAGTTTGTTCCCTAATGTAGCATCCACAGTTTTAAAAATACGAAATGATTGATAGTGTACAAAAAAAGCATTTGGTTGACAGACTGAATCAACCACAATAAATGTGTATTTCCTGTTTTGAAAATGGTGTGGAAAAAAATTATCTTGTGGCACACTCAAGAGGAGACACTGATGGTTTTCTGAATTTTGCAAAATCACAAAATGTCCTCAAACCTCTGTAATAACTTTTTGTATATGCATGACATCTCTATGGCAAGACTACTTGTAGCTTATGCTTATAGCGTTATAGGAGTAATGTCCTGTAAAGGTCAAGAACCATGGCCTTTTTAAGCGAATTAGTCCTTATTCCTACAGGTCAAAAATGAAAACTCTCTGATGTTGAATTTTAACATTTTACCACTACCTGTGGCTATTTTGAGTGAACTTTTTTTAATTAGCCAGGTTTTACAGACCAAGTAGTCAAGGCCTAAAATACAGAAGGCTAATGCCAGTGAAATAGGGGCTGAAAAGTATGTACATTCAATTTACTGCCTATAGAGGTACAACATACCCAACAAATATTAACTGAATTTCCATTATTTGCCCACTAGATGTCACCCACTGACCACACAATACAAGCAGGGGTACTTGTAAGGTGTCATACAATTTTGAGTTGGGACACAGTTCATACCAACATCAACAACGACCAATATAAATAAGTTTTAAAATGAAAAGTATCGTTTCATAATAGTTTGTGTGTTTCACTTGTATCTCTTGCAATGACTTTTGCAATGACTTATATTATGCAAAAATATTAATGAAACACTGAATAAAATACTAGGAAACATGTTCATGCTGTTTCTGCTGGCCTTTCTGGTGTTGTTCATGTGATTTTGTTTGCTTCAACTTGAGTCAAAATACCAACATCCTGATGTGTTGTAATGTCATCTGTCCCACCCACCACAGGACAGCTGTGTTGGCTCCAACATGCCATGCTGGAATAATATGTAATGTAATGAAATAAAGTTAGATGCATGGAGAATAAAGGCTGAATGCACATTTAATAACATGATGCTCAGGAGGATGGATGGAGCCAGGATGTGGCATGTGTGCATGACGTCATTTCTCCATGTACTGTGCGCCATTTTGGAAGAAAAAAAATCACGGATAATTTCCGTGGTCTTGACAGATCTGGACCCGAGTCTTCACACTGATTGTGGATGCTATCTATTTCCCCGAGCAAGCCGCATTGGTTGATTAGGTATTGGAAGCCGTGTACAGCAAGAGCTGCTACATGAAGCAATGGCGGGTAAGCTACTTTTGAAGGGAGGAAAAGGACCCACCTCACTTGGTGTGTGTGATGGCCTGAATCTGCAAGTTAGCTAGCCAACGTTAGCGCTGGCAAGCTAAGTTGCTAGTTGTCAAACTGTGTCACTGTCAGGTCATTTTGTCGCCAGGCGAAACGCGAATCGGATACAAACTAACGCTGTGTTCTTTTTTACAGGAGTTGCAGGAGGAAATGATTTCCAGTGGTGTTTCTCTCAAGTGAAAGGAGCGATAGATGAAGATGTTGCGGAAGGTATGTAGCTAACGTTAGCTTGGCGGCTAGGCTAGGGCGGTGGGGAGCTAGCTAGATGGTCTGATGATGATGCTCTGTGGGCTTCACGTGAGATGCACGATAGCTAGAGGGTCGCACAGGGTTTAATATCAGACGGCTGTCGTGATTGGTGTGAGTCTGTTTGTGGATCAGTTGCACAAACGCCCTTTCCTCTGTAATTTACTGTGTGTCGCTAGCTAGCTCTATGCTAGGTGGAGGCTAAGCTATTAAAGGGGAGCGACCGTGTCCATGACGTCAATGTGCTGCGTCCATAAATTGTCGAGTGACATCATGCTTGTTTTCATTCATTCATACATGAATGGGTGTACGTGTTGTGCGTGTTTGGCTGTCAGTGAGCCTGATGCTGTTTCTGAGATGTCTTTGGCACCAGATTTAGCCTGCAGCCTAACACAGTAGCATAGCTGTCATCAGAGCTATCATGGTGTGATTCACCCTGATTTGTGTCCATTTTCAGCTGACATAATCTCAACAGTTGAGTTCAACTATTCTGGAGAATTGCTTGCAACTGGAGATAAAGGAGGCAGAGTAGTGATATTTCAACATGAACAGGAGGTAAGATTCATATGGAGTGACAGACGAGCATCTTCATCAACAGTATCTTGTCAGAAGTTACATGCTGCCTCTGTGTTGCAGTGATGTGTGTGTACCCTGTGACTTATGTTTGCCATATTTGTTTTCAGTCTAAGAATCGTCCACACCTGCGAGGGGAGTACAACGTCTATAGCACTTTTCAGAGTCACGAGCCAGAATTTGACTATTTGAAAAGTTTAGAAATCGAGGAAAAAATAAATAAAATAAGATGGCTACCCCAACAAAATGCTGCTCACTTTCTACTTTCGACAAATGGTAAGAGTTTACTTTCTGTCTGTTTTGATTTTTTGGCAATATCTGAATTTTAAACTGTGATTTTACAACTTTCTCGTGTGTGTGCTTGTCAGATAAAACTATCAAATTGTGGAAAATAAGTGAAAGAGATAAAAGAGCAGAAGGTTACAACCTGAAAGATGAAGATGGACGACTCAGAGACCCCTTTAGACTCACCTCTTTACGGGTATGTTTAATCATACGTCGGACCTGTCTCGCTTTTGAACATGGCTTTTTTTTATGGTTTTAAAATGTCTAAAAATGCACGTCGTATGTTTCAGGTACCAGTGCTGATGCCAATGGATCTCATGGTAGAAGCAAGCCCACGGAGGATCTTTGCAAATGCGCACACCTATCACATTAATTCCATTTCTGTAAATAGTGATCATGAAACGTACCTCTCCGCAGATGACCTAAGAATAAATCTATGGCACTTGGAAATCACAGACAGAAGTTTTAGTATCCTTTTTCTTCATAAGAAAACAGACATTACATGTGTGGCTTAAAGAGTAATGGCCTCTGCGTTGTGTCACAATGAAACATAAGACTGCTAGTTCCTTAACAGTGTGTTCCCCAGATATTGTAGACATCAAGCCCGCCAACATGGAGGAACTGACAGAAGTAATCACAGCTGCTGAGTGCCATCCACACCAATGCAATGTATTTGTGTACAGCAGTAGCAAAGGCACCATCCGCCTGTGTGACATGCGAGCAGCGGCACTCTGCGATAGGCACTCAAAGTGTAAGTACCTCCACTGCAGTGCTGCAATGTTTAGTCAACTCATTAGTCTTATCAGTGGAAAGTAAATGATCGGTATTTTTATAGACTGAGTAATTTAGGAAAATACACTTGACATTTGCATAAACAGTTTATCTAATATTTAGAGTTCAGATTTTTCTGTCATAATATTCTATAAATTATTATTATTTTTACTCTTGGTCAGACAATAAATTTTAAGATTGCATATAATTTTTTTTTTTTTTCATAAACTGAAAAAGACGCACTGGTAATAATTTTAGAAATAAGAATTTAAGATTCATGTATTTATTTCAGTCTTTGAGGAGCCGGAGGATCCGAGCAGCCGATCCTTTTTCTCTGAGATCATCTCCTCCATCTCGGACGTGAAGTTCAGTCACAGCGGACGCTATATGATGACACGTGACTACCTCTCCGTCAAAGTTTGGGACCTCAACATGGAGAACAGGCCAGTGGAGACGTATCAGGTGTGTAAACATACTCATTTGGTGACTGTTAATGTAACATTTGACCCTGTGTGAGAACAAAGTAAGCACTTTAGTGTTTTAAAAATGATTGGATTCTGAAGTGACCACTTAAACAATAAGCCTGCATAAAATAAATAAGCAAGATATTTATTACTTATTTATTTTATGCAGGCTTATTGTTTTAGTCCCCCAAAGACTATAACAATAAGCCTGTGGCGCAGATGTGTATTTCTGACCTGCTACTGTACATATTTATTCATAATTTTCAATTTTGTTTGAATCCACATTCACATCAATTTTGCAAAAATATTTTCTTGAAGCCAGTAATGACATGGTTACATAAAATAATGAAAGATCCGAGAAATACAAGAGGCAACAAATGGCATACAAGCTTTTTGCGAATCACAAAAATAGCAGCCTCACAGGTGTGCCTGGTGAGCCGCGCAATCTGGGGACAGTTCTGTTAAAAAACAATGAACAGAACTCACCATTCGCTGATGTAAAAGTGCAGTAATGTGTCGGCCCTTTTACACATAAACTGTATACATACAGATGAGGACATTCGGCTCAAGTGAATATTTAGGTTAATTAATGTGTTTTGTGTCAGGTCCACGAATACCTTCGCAGTAAGCTCTGCTCCTTGTATGAAAATGACTGCATCTTTGACAAGTTCGAGTGCTGCTGGAATGGCAGTGACAGGTACGTGTGCTCCTGAGTTATAGATATGATAAAAAAATCATGGGTGGCATTGGGTTTTGTTGTTCCCCCCCAAGTTCATTTACACAATTTTAATTTTCTCTCTCCATCAGTGCCATCATGACCGGCTCCTACAACAACTTCTTCCGAATGTTTGACCGCAACACCAGGCGGGACATCACACTGGAGGCATCCAGGGAGAGCAGCAAACCACGGGCTACGCTCAAACCGCGCAAAGTGTCCACTGGCGGCAAGAGGAAGAAGGATGAGATCAGCGTGGACAGCCTGGACTTCAACAAGAAGATCCTCCACACTGCCTGGCACCCCAAAGATAACGTGATAGCTGTGGCAGCCACCAACAACTTGTACATTTTCCAGGACAAAATCAACTAGAAGATTTGGGGGCTCCAGAGGATAGGGCTTTTACCGTACCTGTGTAGTTAAGCCTACTACTTGTCTATCTGTATAAGAAGAAACAGCCTCGTTGTCCTCCTGGTGAAGAATTCGAAAGCACGTGTCTACTTTTTTTGCCACAGGAGGTTGATCCATAGGCCTGTTTTATTTTGAGTCTGAGCTTAGGTTGTTTTTGCCTTTGGCACCAGGGCAATCAACATGCCCCCCTGACCCAGAAAGCCCAATTCGGGTCTAATTGACGGAATGGCACTCCCTAGAGGTCAAACTCTTGAACGTTGGTGTTTGTGTTGACATTTTAAGCCTTCATTTCATGATTTAACGACAGAACTCTCGGAAGCCCTTAAAATGACGTCTTGTCAAAGTTGTAACATCATCTCAAAGATTTTGGGCCCTCTGAAGCACGGATTAATGGCCAATAAGCCTAACTGTAACATTCCCCCATTGGCCATGTATTCAGGCCAAACTACTGGTGGAAGAGGCCATGAATTTGGAAAGTGGACTTGTTTCTTTTCTCCCCACTCCCTCCTCTTACTTTACCCCCAGTCAATACGGTGACATAATTTCACTGACTGTATCTACTCAAGTACACCTTGTCATCCACATAATAAAAGAAACTAAAACTACAGATGTGTTTTTAAATTTAGAAGTATGTATTAAAACATGTTTATTGCTTTGCATGTTTTTATGTTGTAGAGAGGTGGAAAAATGTCCAGTCACACCACTGTCTTTGAGCAGATCTCAAGCAAACCTGTTATGGAAATACTATTTGGGGCTACCGGTTTCAGAACCACTGTTGGAGACAACCGATGATGTGTTTGTGTCAAGAGATTAATTTCTAGTTTTTGACCATGTTTTAGGATGCGGGCTGGAAACTACATGGCACAAGATGGGGCCCAGGACAAAGGGAATCTGCAGCCTTAATACCTACTTCTATCAGTGACAGCTACAAGTTATGTCCCCAAACGTTTTACAAACCTCATGTGCATTATTTGTAAATCCTATTTTATAGAGTTATGTCCTCATATACTGCTGCTACATGTGGCTGTCTATGAAAACACAGAGGAGGAAAATTGCACACCATACAGTTTATGTGATAGAGTGCCTCCTAATCATGTAATAAGTAGGAAATTCAGACAGGCCTCATACATGTGCCCTTATTCATTTATTAGGGATGTCACCCAAATTTGAACCGCGTATTGCAAATGTGGATCTTATCTCCGTAGTTGTGAATGCAGAAATGAAGGTTGACTACACAAAACATATACTGATGACATTAAAACAAACACATAATAATGCATTGTCTTTGTCCATTGATTCCTAACATGGTGGCAATGTATTCACTTGTTTATTATTTTGACCAAAGTTCAATAAAATTTTAATTGTGTTCATCTGCATGTGGTCCTTTCCTTTGAGAAGCTCACACTTTAAGTGGTTTATAAATCCATCAGGGCCATATGTGTGTTTCCAATTTTTATTTTGTGAGGGATGAACAAAATGGACCATATCAGTGCTCAATAATGCTTTCTTATAATCACAGTTTACAAATGCACAAATCGAGCAATCAGTACTGGATGAAATCACTTAGGCTAATGATCCCTTGGACAAAACAAAATTAAAATTACAAGTCACACCAATTTCCATTCTCCACAGCTGATCTTAAAAGAAACATACTGATAGTATATCATTTTAAATCAAAAGTGATTTCTTACTGCAAAAAGAAAAAGGCAATGGCGTACAATATACATCAGTTCCCTAACGTGCAGATTTAAGGAGCTGGAAGCAGCAAAACAGTCACCATCTCCAGGCCAGGACAGAGACTACAGCACGGAGCAGAGGATTGGTCACTGTTGTGTTCATGAGTTAACATCATGAAACAGCAATGACAGATCCTGAACTCTCCACGCTGGTGTGAGCTACGTGGGGCACTCAATCAAATTGGACCGTGTCACATGGCCACATCTCCCCTTGTTCATCAGTAGGTCCCATTTTAAGGCATGCCAAGATGGGTCACATCAAGGTGACAAGGTGTTGCGACACACCTATATCCTACTTAGTAGGTGTTGTGGGAAGTCAGACGCTTCCCAATATATATCCTGGAAGAAAACAGACAAACGTGTAAATTAAAATCATTATGTGAGCAAGATATAAAACAAAAAACACGGTTACATTTCAAATTCTCCTGATATCTACATATAAATACACTGAAGTTGGGGCTTTATGACTCATAAGTTTGCGACTTCAACAAACATCTGTACCGTCACGTTTTTAGTTGTCACCAGTCTCTTAGTGGTTCCACAAAAGTCTCACCACCCTTTAGTGGTCGCAGTTTTTGCCTTAGGAGGCTAAAATTGGGCTTGGAAGTCAAGTGTGTGTGTTTGTGTTTATGCCAACTAGCTAAAAAACAGGGAGTGAAGGGCAGGGGTTGGCAACAGAACTGGACTACTGCAATAAGTCATATAACTTTCAAATGGATTCACAGACTTTCCCAAGATTTTGTGAAAATTTTGGTCAGGAGCCAAACAACAGCTGATTAATTGTTAATGCCAACTAGCAAAAAGGGGCAACGTGTGAATGTATGAGCAGACGTGGTAGCAGCTATTGCAAATTTGTGCATTTTGAAGTAAACATGGAATCAGGCAGATGGTAAATGGAAAAAACCTTCTGGGCTGTACAGCAAAAACAAACAGTTCAATGGAATGACAGGACTGTAAAATGAAACATGCGTGACGGTATGTTGCAATGGTGGTGCCATAGTGTTTACAAAGAATAGAATAAAATACATATAATTATTTAATGAATGTTATTTTAAGTAATCTTTCTAGTAAGGTCCAGTAATTGTCCAGATTGCTGTGTTTTTGCCTTGTGTAAAGGAGCTATGCAGCATCTGCTTGTAAATTTCAATTACAGAGGACAACACAAAGTTGAATTATTTTTACCTTTATGCCATCTACTGTTCCTGTTGCCAATATTCTCTGCCAGCTAAAGCTAATTTTACCATCCTGCTCTTGTCCACTAAAATGAAATCTGATTTGCCATCTACCGTTTTCCTGATTCCATGTAAACGCATCATAAGACATTGTGTTGTCTCAATTGTTCTTAAGACAGATTACTACAGGTACAAAACAGAATTTCCCAATAAAGCAAGTTATATGAGCATACTTTGTAGTTAACTTTTGGCATAGATCCACTAAATCTGAGACACTGAACAGAAGGAACCATTATATGTTTCCACTTCCTGAATATTTTGGTGTTGTATTCTGTTGTGTAATATTGTTCCCTTCTATTCTACATGTGTTTCATAGACGTAACATCAAGATTTATGGCACAATAAACAAAACTCTTGTGCCGCCATTTAAAATCCAAACACAACACTGGAATCTATTACTCTCAAATTGATTTACAGGCCATTTAATGCTAACTAACTAAACTGGTCATGTTGTGTTGATGCAGTTAAAAGTCTGTTTGCAGCAGCCATGTTTTTAAATAATAGGAAAACAGGTTTGTATTTTCATATACAATACATTTTCAATCTAAACATCAAATTATTTTATTATTTATGTGAATACACACCAACTGTATGTGGTCAAAGATCTGGTCTTTCAATGGTTCTTTAACAATCCCTATGCAATTGCCCCTAGAGGCTCCCATGTAATGTTTTTAGATTGTGAGATACTACATTACTGCCAGTTGGAGATTAAATGAAGTTGCTTACCCTAGGCCAACAGCAAGTATGTGAGAAATGATTAATGACGGCAGGAAAAGCTTCAGAAAGTCAGCGGAGAGAACGCCTCCCTTCTTCATGACGCTGGTGTTCCTAATGCTGAGAGAGGTCGTGCGCTTAGGGTACTTCAGCAGGAACTCCCTACAGAGAGGCACATTAATTTTTCAGCGTTATGAATATATTAAAATCAATGAGTGCCAGTCTAATGTCATACTGACACCTCTGCTCACACGGACTTTTTTTCCCCACTCTATCAGGTATGATTATAAATCATGACATTAAAAATATACTCAGGCTATTATGTGTTAGAGATTAGCACAATACAGGTAACAATTTCCTATTCCTGATAGCCCTACCATGACTATAATCACTACTATTTTTCCTATAGAGAGTGATAACATGTGCATCTACATTGTATTCACATAGTTCTTCATCACCAGCAGTTAGTTTTATAATTGCGTAATGGCACATTTTTGTCTTAAATGTTTTCAATAATTATGTCAACTAATATAACTCTGATATACCAAATAATAAGAGTAACCAAATTCATGGTGGCGACATACTTTGGTGGGTTGTTCTCAGGTCGACTAGACCAGTCCCAGATCCAGTCAGCATTTTTCTTCATCATGCTCTCTACTTCCCGCCTTCTTTCTTGGAAGTCCTCATCT
>JAPZEB010000003.1:19069300-19093111 GCA_029783705.1 Chaetodon striatus | reverse complement strand
TTTAAAAAAAAAACACAAACTGTGCTTCCCCTTGTCCCCACTAACCTGTTGCACTGAGAGCTTCCTTTGGAGCTATTTCTGCCTGACTCATGTTGTGCATCCAGCAGCATTTTCTCCACGTCACCCTCCTGGATAGACGTGGGAATCTGCTCCTGGCTTCCGTGATGACTGGTACTCTGAGAGCCAGTGCCACTAAAATGCAGCTCAACCCAGGAACCTTAAATCAAATAGTGTTGAGACATTAAATTTGATGGGTACCACTGGTCTGTATAGGCTGTGGCTGCCAAGCAAGCTAGGGCTACAGCAGAACAATAAACAAATACAAACTGTCCTTGGCTTGATTTAGGTTTTGCAACGTTGCAGATAAGCCTCATTAACTAACTAGGGCGACGTGTTGTCCTCAGGTGTCTCTTCACCTCTCGATAAAATAATGTAACGCTGAGCTTTGATCTATCTAGTTAGGTAGACACCTCGACTGTACAGCTCTGGCTCAACACGAGGCTATGTTAGGTGACATAACGTTAGTCACCTCGTGTTTTCGTTGGCATTACTGGCTAGCGCTAGCTTAAACACAACTGAGCTACAAGCTGTTTTATCGTTCATACTTTACCTTGCAAACTCTCGTCCGATGAAACGTCCCTTTGGAGCGACATTGTGCTGGTATACTCCGTCGGGTCTGCTCGTTAACGCAGTTTAAGAGGCCTAAATGTAGGCGAAATGGTGGCGAAATCTCTGTAAGCAGCTGGAGCCCCAACTACCACAATAACAATGACGCAATATTGTGTTTATCTAAAGTGTGATTGGCTCTCGCAGCACGCAGACAGCGCGAGCTCGAGACGGCCACCCTGAAGAGCGCGCATGTCCTGACACGCTCCCTGAACTGCCTCCACAAACAAGCATGATTGCCAAGGCTCATATAAGCTAAGTTATGTGTTGTGTTTATAACTGAAAGAGATATTTTGGCTCATGGCAGTTCAATTTACATTTTGATTGAACCTGACTAATAATAGCAGTTCCACACACCTGTCTGCAGATGGCACTCACTGCTCATTACTTCCCCTTTCTCTCTATTGCGCCACACTCCTCACACAAAACAGTGCCATGTGTTTTTCAAGGCTACACATCTCTAATTATTCAAATGCACATGGTGCAGTTAATTGGCCTGCAATCTAAAAAAAAAATCTAATTCAAAATTAAATGTGCTGCCGTCAATATGTGCAGAATAAAACCTGCACTTATTGGTGCAGTGTCTTTATGCCTCTGTCCTAAATTGTTAGTCTCTGAGAGCCCCACCAATAAAAAACTAAATCTCTACTAACCTCTTTTAATTAACTATTCCACAAGTGACTCACAATGTGCTGTATTCTGACTACGTAAAACACATGGATTTACTGTTTATGATTTCCCGAAGAAGCAACTCCAAATTTGAGACTGGCAAATTTAATTATGCGTGCTACTATGGAGATTAGTATGACTGATTATTCCTGCAAAATTAAATTATTTCTACAAGGGGAGGGGGCTTATTATTCTGGGGTAAGTTCTGCTTCCTGGCAGACCATGGTGTGCGTGAAATATATGGAGCTTATTAGAGCATTTCAAAACAGCGATAACGTACTTACTTGGGTAAACACTAAAAAAGTTCTTACTGCAGTTTTCCTCCTTAAAAACCAAGCAAGCACAAACAAGCAATGTTAATTAAATCCCCTTTGATGCTGCATCAGGGTTTTGTTTTGCAGTTAATCTTTTTCATTTTCTGTAAGCTTTTTGCTTTAAACAGTAAGTCACTGTCAACAGTGAAGTCACTGTAATCAGCAAGAACATTTTCTCTGTTTATGGCACAGTATTGGGAGGGATGTATAATCAGAATCATATGAAGAGATACATATTGATAGAGCCAAAAAATAAAATCATTTTAAAATTCTGTTCACGCCAGCAACGGAGAAAATGTGCTTTAATTGCCACACTGCACATGGGAATACAAGAGTTTCACTTGTAAGCCAGACAAATAGATCATCTGGAGTAGACATATTAACAGATAATGGCATTGTGGGGGTAATCACTAAAAAATGTCCCATTATTCGAGTCAGTGCCATCATGGCGTATGAAACTGGAATTACTGGATATCAGCCAAAACAGTAACAAATACATTTTGTTAGTAATCATGTTTCTGAAAACAAAGCCTATATATTCTAATAACCAAGCCTCCTGCAGGTATTATGTTCAGCACCGTTCAATGTAGTACAACATACAATATGAAAGCATGTCGGTGATGCTGATTCAATCAACAATGCATACATACTTTACATGGTCCTCAATAACAACCAAATAAACATTTATGGAAACATAAGCAATAAAGGATTTACCACAGGTAATAACTCAAATAATATTATATTCTGTTGGTGTAAGTTGTTTAGATTTTCATGTAGTGCTGTCAGAATTTATGATGGATGCAACATTGGCTGTAATTTTGTTAAGTGTTATGAATGTTGTGTTCCGCTCCACATCCCAGCTCTCATTACAAAATGCTCTCACCAGATGGCGTATGTACCAGAATGGAAACATTGTACAGTGTTATAATACCCCTTCATTGCTACATTGAGCTATTTGCCATTTCATGAATGCCACATGGCTTTAACTACAAGCTATATTTAGAGTTCAATACAGGATCTGATGAACGATTCTACAGTTATTAAATAACAACAAAAACAGCAAAAACATATTTGCCCTGTGAGCTCACACGAGCAATAAGCATTGGCCACCACTAAATTCACACATCCTGTGATATTATCAAGATGAAAATCTAAAGTCTGTAGTGTTTCAAAAGAAACACTCAAAGCAGTTCAAGAGTAGAATAGGGACATGCAACATTTGCGGTCACAGAATACAAAATACTGTCCAAAGCCCCAAGGAAGGAAGTCCAACCCGTCACCCCCCATCAGACCATTAAATTAAACCCAAAATTATCTTCTGGAAGCCTATTACTGATCACCACAGATAATCCACCATTATCAGTGGTAATGTCTTAGAGCAGAGGAAGGTCACATCCTGTTTTGCATCACCAAGATAAAGAAAGAATTAATAAAGTAAAATACAAACTCTGTAAGCAAATCCTACCATCATTGAGTGAACAATATCGTGGCACAAAAACAGAGAACACAGCCACCTACTCAGGATTCAAGCTTCAAGCTATTCTCTTCACTCTTGTAATCAGCCACATGTTGGAAAAACCCATGGATGCAAGGATGTCACAACCAAGGCATCAGTATTCATGGTACATTTCACGAGAACAAACTAAAACTTTCCAAACCTGTCTGCCCTGTGTCTGATGTATACCTTCACTGACTGTCACTCACTCACACTGTTGTGACTCTATATTTGCCAGGCCTAGTAATATGTTTATTGTGGACATACCCAGGAGTATCGACTTACAGCCATCCACATCCTCTTCCTAGAAACTTCCTCCAACTCCTGCTGCAAACACCGCACTGGATCATAAACTGTACAAGGAAAAAAGAGGTGTAATATGAAGAAACAGCTGAAAAGATAATAAATACAATATAACATATGGTGGTGTAGTGGTAATTGATGAGGGGGGTCTACTAGCTTACTAAAGAGGAAGTGGGAATGCTCTCCCAAATATTCCAATGGATTTAACTAGTTTGAAAGGGATGAAGCCCAGTTGATCATCTGCCTTTGTGAGTAAGCAGTGCTTATATAATCATCACTTTGCAGCGATAGATATAAAGTACATTTGTACGGAAGCACAACGCATTCACTTGACAAAAAATATTTGCTTGTTATTAAATTATTATTCGATGACTATCTCGTAATTCTAAGGAATGTTTTCATGGGGAAAACATGCTCTTGTTTTTCTGAATTACCAAGATTAAGTTTCTCAAAAGTCAAAGATAATAATCTCATTGATTCAGAAAAACAGAGCAAATGTGTTTTTCCTTAAGTAAATGCATTATGTTTAGTAAGTAATGTTACATTTGAGTCACGGAGCTATCTTAATTTGTTTTTTCCTGAGTGATAGGGAAAAGCCCACTCCTTGTGGGACAACACTTAAAACTTTTACCCAAGACATTTCCAGACCACTTACAAAACTTTTATTCAAGTGGAAGGTGTTGAATATTTTTAGCCTAGCTAGTTTCTGATATGTTAGCCAAAGCTAACGTTACAGCTCGCTTTTTCTCTTCAACCCAGCAGTTGAAGGTTTTATTATTTATTTAAATCCGTTGTAAAATAATATCATCTATACTATATAATATATAACATCTTAATGGATAAAGAAACCTAACAATAAATCTAAATCCATAATTTTATTATCGAGTGTGTCACTTCCGGCTGCCATTTTTGAAGCAACTTGGGAAACGTAGTAGCTAACTAGCTAACTCACTAACTAGCCAAATATCTACATAAAGTACAGGGTTTTTTTTCAATGGATTTAAGGACTTCATAAGAAACGTGGACGTGTATTTAAAACACGGATAAGGGTTGCCAACTCACCTGCTAATATCCAACTTGTCGAAACAAAGGTAAGCTCTGTGTAACTAACCAAACGTGTCAAATGTAAATTAGCTAGCTAGGATAGGTTAGCATAGATGCTAACGTTAGCGTGAGGTTTCTGTAGTAATTAATCATTTTATACAAATAAGGCTACTCGTCCACGTCAGTCACGTCACAATAGAAATAAGTAAAGTATTATTTCGCCCACACGGCTATTTTTGTGTATTTTTTTCTAACCAACAATATTGTCTGTAGTGTTTTAAACATAACATTAGGCTGTACTTATGAAAAGGTTTCAAAACAGTTGGCCCTCGTTAAAATGACGTCATTGGTGAAGCAAAATTGAGCTCTTTAACCCCCACAAAATGCAGTGCATAGACATTTTAAACTGATTACTACCTTTGCAGGAGTCAAGAAGATCCTCACAGTACTTTCTGCATCTTTAACGACTGAGAGAGATACCTGTTAATCACCTGTAAAATAACCTCACGAAGCGCCATCTGCTGACCAGTAGAGGTAACTACCACAGCACTCATCTGTCTTGTTTTTTCCACATTCAGTCACTCTACTACTCACTTTAATTACATGTGCATTTTTTTCATAATTTTCCACTAAAATGGAAGCTATTGAAGCAGCAGGTTACGTCCGCACTTGTAATATTGTTTTATGATATAAGTCTGATACAGATTCTTTTGTACTGAAGCTGCTGGTTAATAATATTTTGCACAATGTTCAATATCTTAAAATCTGACCACAGAGGTATTCATTGTTATTTCAGAGAGCTGTATTATTGTCAGGGTGGAGAAGCCTCTGAGGCAGCATTTCACGTATCTTCTCACTGTTTAAATCTGACAGTCTTAGCCTTCACAAGTGCATCAATATCAGGTGTGCAGAGTCATCCAGTAGGCCAGATTGGACCCTTTGGCGGTCCGGTTCTGGCCCACGGGCCATATGTTTGACACCCCTGCATTAGGGCATTACTGAAGTATGGCAGTATAGTGGTAATAATATATGTGTCAAAAGAAATCTGCCCATTTAGACAGACTGCTACTATTTATAATTGTAATGTGGTCGCATGCAATTGTGCCAAAGCAGGACCATTATACCATCCATCTCCATGGGAGCCATCCCTGGTGTAAAATGTATGTGGGATGCTAAATTTTCCTGTAGATATATTTTATACCAGGGATGCCTCCCATAACTCCTATGCTTGAAAAACTATCAAATATGAATTTCTCAAACCTGTCGCTAAAGACGAAACTATACCCACAACATTCAAATGACAGTATTATTTTTAGCACAATATTTAAGCCATAGCACAATCAAAGTCATGTCAAAAAATAAATGCCAGATAAGAGTGTGCTTTTCTTTTGCATATATTGTCTTGTACTCATTTTGTGGAGTGTTAGAAATGTAGCAAGACACAATTAATTTTGGCCTTTAGTCTTTTATTTACAATAAGCACAGTATATTATCTTACCTGTAAAATTGGGTTTCATCTACTAATATGCAGAAAATCATTTGCAACTGTCGTTGACACCCTTCGAAATATTTTTTACTGCAAGTAATAACCTTAGATATTCATTTTGCTCCATCTGCATGATGTAGACATGTGATTTTTTTTCATTTCAAATAATCATATACTGTGACTTATGATTATATGACAGTAGTCAATTTGTTTGCCTTGTTGCCTGAGACCATGACAAAAAATAACAGAAAAAGTAAACTGCCTTGCAGTAGATGACAAGTGTGAAAAGGAAAAACCGAGAGCCCATAGACATGCCCCAGGTGATGGTGTGGTACAGCTTACTCTTTCCCTGTGTAGGCGTGTGTTAATTGACAGCATACTGAGGGATGAATTGCCGTCCACAACAGCTGGCTGGTGAAGATGGATAAAGTACAGTCATAGTAAGCTCTATCAGGAGTTGGTGTTTACTTTGTGTGTGTATGTGGGTGTGTAGCTGACATCATCCAGGAGCATGTGGGTGGGGCGGGGGTGCTGTGCAGAAACTTGTGCACGAGGAGGAGAGTAGGCCAGACTTGAATTGGATACGATCGATAGCACAGACAGGACAAGATGGCTAAGGAAGAATTATGGTGTCCAGGGCAGGAGATTTGCCAGAACTTAATTTGTTATCAATGAGGATTCACTGCAGAGCATAGAAAGCATTGCTGTAGATGATGCTGGGAGTTCCACAGAGGGCAGATTATCTCTACTTTTAATGGTGATGAGCAAGAAGAATCAATGTTTTTAAACTCAGTGGAGTTTTTATTCAATTTAAATGTATTGTGACAGATTTTAAGGTCACTGTAACATTTAAGGCAAACAAGTAAGACCCATATTCTGGGAATGTTCATACTTTTTACCCTATTGGCCTCTCTCTTTTCTTCTCTCTCACACACATACACACTTACAGTAAGGCACTTGTTGCTACAAAACAAGTCAGAGAAGCTCAGAATATCTTGTTAAACAGATTTTAATATGCTCAAAATGAACAGATAATCTCTGTTGCATCTACAGACAAAGAGGAGGTAAAATATGATAAAACAAAGGCATAAATAAGGAAAGAGAATATAGGCCGTCCCCAAAGAATGAACTTCCATTCCACATTATCCATGCACTTTGGCTCTCTTAACCCACAGTGGGGTCCTCATTTCCCTGGGGTCCTCTTGAACCCCTTCCAAAAGAGCATGTTTAACTTTTTTGACAAGCTAAGAAAATAAAAGAACCCACTAGCTGACTTTTTGAAATCCTAAATAATGATGCAGTAATCTCTTTCTCAAGAACTGGAGATCAAAATGGGCCCTCTAATGGGTCCAATCTTAGCAGGCAGAAAAAAATGGCCTGGCAAGTCAGAAAATACCCATATTTTTAGTTTTCACAGTGATGGTTGAAAAATACAATCATCCTCTGCCTACTTTTTTTAAGTTAGACATATTGTAATTAAATACATTAAACACACTTAAAAACTAGGGGTTAAAATGAGACTTTTCATTTAGTAAAATTAGGCAGGAGAGCAAACGACGGAGATTGCACGAGGCAAATTAAACAGACGCTTCCTGCTGCTTACATCCCTCACAATGTTATTTGATTATCTCGCATCCTTATGAGGGAGGGAGGAAGTATTGTATGCCCCAGTGTGCATGATGCATCGTACCCAATTCATAATGAATGACCCAACATTCAATTAAAAACACTCTATTCATCAATAGCTATGATTTAAACTTGTTAGTATGGTCCTGATGCCTCTGTCTGACTCTGTGCAATCCTGCCTTGACAGTCTCTATGTCTGGGATGCAGTCCGTTCGCTTTGGTCTTTAATTGCCTTTAAGTTCAGCAGCCTCTTGGAGAGACATGACTAGCAGCTTTAAAAAGCACTCATCGAGCTGTAGGTGGGAGACACAAGAAGGAAATGGAGAAGACCGACTGGGGGGGCTGTGTGAAAGTTGTGGGAACGTCTGCCAGAAGCAGTTTATAAAGCATAGTTTTATAAGCTGTGGTGTCACAAACATAAATCGTGACGCTCTGAAGTGGCCTTTAGAGGGGGAAATAAATCATTGTCTCAGCAGACAGCGAAAGTGGACGTGTGTGTGCATACATGCAGGGAATAACAATAGTAACCAAATGTTTACAGTTTGTAACCAACAATAATTGATAGTGATGTGGAGTGAGGCAGATAAGATTGAAAATGAGATTTCACTGAAACATGAGTTTAAAAAACCTTCATTAGCACGTGATAAATCCAATACGTTGCCATGTTTTTGTGTTTTACATTGAACAAACTTATCATGACATGTTGCCAAGTCAACTCTTGATGAATTCTTAGGATTTCTTCTTGTTATTGATTATTCATTTTGAGCAAGTAATGTAATGGCTATTTTGGCATTTAATCTCTGTTGCTTGGAGAATATGTGCTCTAAAAATGTGATGCATGCTGCTGCTCAAGCGTAGCAACGGACTCCATTATGGTCGTTTTAATTAAAGGATGCGTTCAGATTGCAATGATGGCACTTTAATCTTTAAGACACATTGATGTGCCTTGGATCAGGGCCAAGTAGGAATATCTTAATGATTGTCTTGCAAATATTTTATGGCATTAAATGTTACATAATGTTGATTGCTCAGTATCAATATAAAGATCTACTTAAATGATTCCAATAACTATAATAGTCAATTTAATATTTTTTCCTTTTACTCTTGATAACTGCTGTTATGGCAGTGCTCGTACACATTGATACTAACTGTCAGCATCAGTCCTGACAAAACCTCGCTTGTTGAAATAACTGTATCTTGCATGCATAATTTTTCATGGCCACAAAGCCTCAAATACAAATATTTTCTGATATTTCTTGTGACAGATTGTTCGTGGGAACTCAATCAGCGATGCAGTAGGTCTATAGTTTACCATTTGTGGTAAGTTAAGTATGTCATATTTTAAGACTCAGAGGCATGGTTGAACCCAAACATGTATACCACAGGAATCTGAAAACACCAGAGAACAAGTCATGGGAATCTCTGAGAGGTGGTTGGTGGAAATATTTGCAGAGTTAAGGCAATTATGGATGGTGCATGAACTTTATTTCAGGTTCACAGACTGATAGGTCTAAAAGTCTGTTTGTGATGTAAAGAAAGGTTATAGCACCGTTAACTGTGTGCCACAAAAGGAGAAGAGACGGGTCACGCTGATATCAGAGCAAGTATAGGAGTACAGCACATTGATAAGCTTGTGTGGATATTAACCTCACAGTGTAATTTGCAGCAGCCACTCATATTTCTATCGCTGCACGGTTTTTGTTTGACTCCAGGGGATGATTTAATGATATCCTGATATGCAGGGCTATAATTCATGATAAACTCCATTCAATATTGTTGCACCAGCCGTACCTCCTAGGCGTAATTTTCTTTTCATATAATTGTCATGTTCTCGAGCTTGTTATAAGAGGAGGAAATTGTTGGTGGTATGGGGATAGCATCTTGTAGGGTAGAATTTGCTTTCATATGCTCTTGCTATTGTACTATTGTACAAAGATAAATAGTTTATATAGTAAATATTATAAATTTGTGATACTGCAGCATTTACAATTATCTGCTTTTCTAAATGTGTCTTTTTTTTATGATTGGTAAATTACAGAGAGAGAGGCTTACTTTCCAAATAATGTGCATCATTTTGGCATTTTATTTCTCTTGCAGAATAATAACTGTCATGAACACGTGATTCAGTTTTCAGCCATAATGAAATTATTGGCCGAGTTTGTTTACAAACTATTGACATTTCAGTGGATTATAGCAATGGTAGCATATTGCACAATGAACTTGAACATAGTGTTTCTTGCTCTACAGTACGGTCTGTCAATTTAAAAAGACGTGACGTGAGCCATGAGAGGTCTGCCTTTATGTTATTATGTTATTATGTTTCTCTTTTCTGTGTCTAAATCACTATATCACTGTCAGTTGGTCTTTAAAGGCTTTAAAGTTTAAAACGTAAGTACCCTACCGTGAGAGATGATATCTTGTAGTTGACGGACACATTTAGATACTGTTATAAATGACATACATGTGGAAAATGTATCATCCATGTTGTCACATTGTACAGTGTAAACTCACAGGTTGTTTCAATGTAATACTAGCTGTAAAACAAACTGCACATTGGATATTTTTTTGCATTATTTCGTATTATAAACATTTACTGATGTGGAAGTACATAGAATGTTAAAAAACAAAAGCAAAACATGCTACTGTTTTTTTCAAATATTCAATAAATATAATTTCATATCTTTTAAATGTAATATTTACAGTGATTGGAGTCTTAATGTAGATGACCAGAAGTGCTGTTAATGAAATGCATAAATAAAAATCTTACTTATAAACCTCTTCTGTCCCTTTTACAAAGGATCTTTTTAAAAGACCTCCTGAAGTCGTTATTGAATATAGTGTATATAACAGGATTTAGTGAGCTATTGCAGTAACCAAACCAGAAAAACATTTTGAACAATGTCTCTGGGACATAGCAGATGTCACACACAGCAGTGAGCGTGTATGTGAAGAAAAAGGGGAACCAGCAGAGAACAAACACTCCCATGACCACAGCCAGAACAAATGTGAAGCGCCTCTCTCTGTACTGCCGACCTTTCCACTTCTTCACTCTCACACAGGGCTGCGCCTCTGGCTTTGGAGAGGACTCTCCAGGCTTCACCTGAGCCACTTTGGTTGTCCTCATACCCCTCTTCTTTTTCAGGGAACATAGGATGGTGTCATTCCCATCAGACGAGGAGGGTTCTTCTTCCACATCAAGCCCGTTCATCTCTCTACCATCTCCGTCTTCCACCTCCCTCCCTTCTCTGTCTTTTCCCTCCAGGGTGTCAATACCGCACTTTGCGTCCTCTGGACTGCCATATTCTCTCTGCCTCTCACCTGGCGGGGCTCTTGTTCTTTTCTTGGCAATCTGGTATATTCTTATATACACCATAATCATGATGACGCAGGGTGCAAAGAAAGAGGCAATGCTGGAGAATATAATGTACCATTTCTCCTCATTAATTTTACATTCAGGGCTGTCCACTTTACCCTCGTCCTTTTTCATTGTGATGAGCGGAGGGAAGGAAATGATGCCTGCCAGAACCCAAACTATGAAGACTGTGCATTTAATCCTGCGCGGTGTCCTTCTCAGGTTGTACTCAATCGCTTGAGTGACGGACCAGTATCTGTCCAGGCTGATGGCACACAGGTGAACGATTGACGAGGTGCAGAAGAGCACATCCAAAGCCAGGTAGATCTCACACCACACTTTACCAAAGTACCAGTAACCCATCAGTTCATTCGCTAAAGAGAAAGGCATCACTAAGGTGGCAACCAGGATGTCTGCACATGCCAGAGAGACTAAAAACAAGTTCTGAGGTGCTCTCAGGGCTCGACTTGTGATGACAGCAATTACTACCATGACATTGCCAAACACAGTCTGCAGGATGAGGATACCCACCAGGATCGTTAAAGGCACGGAGGTCTGCACTGTATAAGGGTGCCTGCCAGGCAAAGTCTCATTTCCGCTGGTGAAGTTAAGACAACCCATCAGGATGAGCTGTGGTGTCGAAACAGTGCTCTTATAGGAGGTTCGGAAGCTGTGCTTGCCAGCAGTCTATTAATATCATCCATTCAAGAACACAGCATCAGAGAATTAAGTCTGTCCATTTCGTTCTTGACTTTTTTTTTAAGGAATCTGTTCTTCTTTCCTCTTTGTTAGTGAGAAAAATTAAAAGAAATCTTCTTCTACATAAAAAGATAAAAAATTGTGAGAGGCAAAAAGGGAACTTTGATTTATTCCCAGATCATTTTTAAAAATTAGATCTATCCCTAAAAAATAATTCCTTATTCACTAACCTTCTTGGACAGAAACTTGCAGTTAAGTCCCTTGGAAGACATTTCAGAAAACAGACTTACATTGCAGATAGTGCTGGCTGAGGCAGACCTTGTCATCTGTTGTGGCTGTAGTGGAGAGAACGTCTTTTTATATGGGCTTGATCTGACGCTGTGGATCTGTGACGCTGGCTCCACTTCAGTGAGATCAGGGATGGGCGGAGTTAATCTGCAGCTGGAGATTTAAAAGCAACTTGGTGTTGCTCCCAGACCCTGAAACCATTGGCTGATGATGACATTAACAATATTTTTTGATTTATAGAAGCAATATCTGCAGTTTATTAAATTACAATGGATTAAGAGTACACTTTTTGTGGGTTCTGCAGTTGTACTTTATGAAGAAAATGTTCAGGTATATCCTGAAAGAAAAATAGCTTGAAATAATACCTGAGTCTGTGGAGAGGATCGAAGCCAATTGCCGTAGAGATCAGTCACTAGTGGTGCAGGAGTAAGAGCAGTACATTTAGACGGAAATTAAAATTTCTGCCAGACTAAATTTGCTTCCTGGATAACAAAGTAGAATAAATCGAAGTGAATGCACTGAGACATTTGTGTATTTGATACAGAAATGTTATCATAAAAAGTTTTGTATTATTTTAAGTTTTCTTTCAACTGTGGCAAACTGCTGTATGACATCTCCAAGAAAGATTACACCTATTATTTGCAATATTGTATGTGTGCCAGATCACAAGATACACTGGTGACAAGGATTTTTGTTGTGGTGGCTGTGATGCATGTGACAATGTGTCTAAAAGGAAAAAAAAATCTTTAATACTTTTTATTTCTGGATCACTCCAACTTAAAATTTCCATTGCGTTGTTTTACTATCTACCACATAATTTAAAGCATGCCAACCAGCATGCATTGCTAATCATCTACTTTAAGATTGTTATGCGATTTTGTTTATAACTCAGCATATGCCTTTTACAATAATAAATTACTGATAGTAATTTATTATGAGTATTAATAGGGTTTCCATGGACAGAAGTGTTTGAGTCTTAGTGCTCTGAGGCATCTCTGTGCCACATCCTGGTCATCTGATGTCCATATGTCCATATGTCCAAAGTACAAAGTCTAGTATGTGTTATTAGCACAGCTTTGCTACAACCTATATTGTTTGAAGAGGGAGGCACACCTATGATTTATCTAACAAGGTGATATAAGAATGGCTGACAACCTTTTTCAGCATGCGACCATGTCTTCTTGTACATTCTGAATATTTGTTGTGGGCCTTTAATTATGATTTCCCTTCTCAGACTGTTTTGATGCAATATTTCTTAAAGGCCAGTATTATTTTAAGAAAATGGCAACTGCCAGAGCAAGTTTTTGGTTTCTTAGTCCAGTAATGATCTCATGACCCCTTGGATTCATCTTGCAACCTCGTGGGAAGTCCTGGTCCCCAGTTTGGAAAATAAATCCTGTGTGAAATCAGGATTGAGGTCAAAAAGTAGCATTCGTCTTAAAATAAAAAACACATTATTATGTAAACATTTTAAAAAATTACATAGGCAGACACAATATCAACCATAATTCCCATGGTATGACTTTCATCGCAGGAGACACTGTACTTGCAAGTTAATTATATTTTTCCCAGTAAGAGAAAAAAATAGTTGCCCTGTATTTTTTCTGAATAACGAGATTATGGTGTCAGAATTCTGAGAAAAGTTTTAACTAAAAAAACGTCCTTTTGTTTCTAAATAAAGGACACAATGATCTTGTCCATTCAGAAAAACAAAACAATGTCTTTCCGTAGTAAAGTGATCAGCAGACTGAAGATACTGTTGCGAGCATTGCCGCTGGGGGCGCTAAAGAGCCGCTCTGCTTTGTACTCGAGCTGATCTCCCTTGTTATCGCGAGAAGAGCTTCCGCGGACTTCCGGTTGGCTATTTGTGTACGAGAGGTACGAAGGCACACTGTTGTTCTTTCACCTGTTGGTCTGGTAAATCGTCTACTTGAGATTTGAATGTTTGCGGTATTTATCGGTCAAGAACATTTATACTAAGGTAAGATTTTACATGGACCTTTTATTTTTGTTTGTCCATCGGCCGCTTGTTGCTAGCATTAGCCGTCGTACGTCAAATATACGTCGACGAAAGAGGGCCGAGGGATATTGCTAACCGTTTTAGCGTAAAGCTAAGGGGAATGCTGTGACACATATGTATTTCCTTTAACCTTAAAATTTGAGTAGACCCAGGCTTCACTTATTCGCATTAAATACTCATTATTCGAGTAATCTGTGAAAGTTGATAATTGTAAATCTAAGATGGCTCGCTAATTGAATATGTTTACCTTTAGCTTGTCATGCTAACACAGCTAGCCAACGTTTCTAGACAACGGTGTTCTTTTCGTCAACACAGATGTCGGACGACTTGGTGAAACAGTTGAGCAGCTATAAAGCCCAGCTACAGCAAGTAGAAGTTGCCTTATCCACCGACCCAGATAATGAAGACCTCCTCAAACTTCAGAAAGATTTACAGGTTTGTGTGTCTGCGTGAATGTGATTAGCGGCGTATTTCTCATTGTTAGATTGGTAAGAAAGTACAAGCTTTAACAACTTCCCTTTTAGATTTAATTACTAATGAATACATACTGTTTATAAATAGATACTACTGAATTATAGCACTGAATTGATTCACTCTGAAAACCATCGGTCTGAAGATATAGTTTAAATTATACTCTTTTTAGTTTTCGTAACGTGTTCAATTTAATCAACACAAATGTAGTTTAGGTTTGCTTCATAAAAGAAATTATGAATTCATTTGCTGAGAAGAATCAAGTCATTAGCCTGTCTTTGCTGTCTTAGATTTGCAGGATAACTTTTAATTGTGAAATGTATTTTAAAGTTGAATAATATACATCCTTATTTGCAAGCAAAGCAGATTTTTTTAAATGTCATTTTTTTATTTGAGTTTATAGAGTCAAATCATTATCACTATGGTGTAGTATAAGCATTTTCATACCTATCTGTCCAAACTGCAAATCCTGAGTTTTGAAGAATATTACAGGTGCTTCCCACTGTGCATTATTGAAGGAAAAGCGTAAACATGTTTGGCCAATGACCTCACTGAAAATACCCCATTCCCATCTCTTACCATCGATACTTTTGCTAACTATATTTTTCCTGGGGCAAACTTTGCCTACACCGTCTCTACAGGAAGTCATCGATTTGACAAAGGACCTCCTGACCTCGCAGCCCACTGACAGTGCTTCCAGTACCAATGGGTCAGACACAGTGCCCCTGAAGCATGGCTGGAAAGTGGGGGACAGCTGTATGGCTGTGTGGAATCAGGATGGACAGTGAGTATCACCAGCCTCTTCTCATGAAAACATTACATGTAACTGCATGCCTTATAGCTTTACAGCGTGAGTTCTTGAGCTGCAATAGAGAAGTGGTTCTGTTTGTCCATCCATGTAATTTGTTGTTTGTTGGTCTTTTTGTATGTATGTCGCTTTAGACAAAAGTATCTGACTGGTTGTACTAAGATAATAAGTCAATTTTGTCCCTTGAGATGAAGCAGTTTTTTTTCTTTCTTACTTTTGCACAGTTCAACCGTATTTCACCCACTGATTAATTCTACTAAACCAGAATATCCACACAGCAAGCCTTAAATTTTACTCTTTTTTTTGTTTCAGTGTTTTGACACTATTTCACCGTTGCTGATAATTCAGGAGTTGTTCATCTTTCTAAAATTGCCTAAATTATACTTTGGTCTATGTTATCTATCACAGCACTTTGTCGTAAACTATTCGGAGAAACATATTCTTCACTTTTAATTAAATTGTAGTTGTTGAGTGCTTGGTTGTTTTACCACTGTTAAATACCGAGGTGTTTAAATTCTGTCTACCTGTAGATAACTTATCTTAAAATACAAATAAGATGCTCTGAAAACATCTCAGTTTTCCTGAAATATTGCTAGAAAAACCCACAAGGAACAACTTTACACAAAAGAAGCATGACTTAAACTACACAGAATGTTTATTTAGCTGCTGCTTTCATCCAAAGCGACTGGGAATAATGTGTGTGTATTGTGTGTTTGTTAACCAACGACAACGGTTTTAAACAAGCAGTACTTTTTCCCTCAATGCATTTGCCGAAAGCAAGTGTAGAGACAAGCAGCTGTAATTTTAGTTCCATGCATGTTTGACTTAAACTGGGACAAAAGTCAGTCTGTGGGAAAGTATATTCTTGAGGTATTTGTTACTGTAGGAAATGCCCCAAGAATATCTTTAAGTTACACATCTCATGTATTCACTTATCATTAAGTATTATATATTGGTGTAAGTGTTGCTTATTAAGTAGAGCTTGAGTCTTTGGCTCATACTCACCTGCTTACAGACGTGATTCTTTGGCAGGGTGTATGAGGCTGAGATTGAGGAGATAGACCGGGAGAACGGCACTGCAGCAGTTACCTTTGCTGGGTACGGGAATGCTGAAGTGATTCCTCTGCAGAACCTCAGACCAGTAGAGGAGGGGAAACGCTCCGACGAGGACGGTCTAAAGCCAAAATCAAGGTATGAACAAAAACTCACGTAATGTGCATACAAAAACCTTTGCTTACATCCTGCTTCTAAACATGTCAAGGGAAATATTGGGATTCACATTACACTGGGCAAGTGTCACTTTTTTGGGTCTCATGTAGACCCTGGGCTTTATCAGGCTCGGGTCCGCCGATCAAGCCAGACCGACCTGCCAGTCAGTTCTGTTTACAAATACATAAAATTTAAAAGCAGAGAAGGATAAAAATCTTTCGTGTAACTGACATCTTGACGAAAATAAATTCTTCACACCATCGAAGCACTTTTGTGCACATGACCTAATTGTCTTCAACTCCGCAACCTGCAAGGGGGTTTAAAAGTCATGTTTTCTTTAAACAATCCCCAAAATTGCATCATTCTCATGGCTGGAAACTCTTAAAACAGAATTATCAGCTGATGTTCTCATATCCAACAGCCCTACAAACAGAGTAGCCAAATCTGAGCTTAGAATAGTGATATTTCATTAAAATCAATTTATTCCACATGTCTTATTTGAAATTTTGCCAAAAACCATTTGTACTGGCCATATCCTGAGGAGAAAAAAACCCCATTAAATTCTGGGCTCCTCGGCGCAACTGGGAAGCCATGAATGTCCAGCTGTCACAAAACTGCAGTGAAATTTCGTCTGAACTGCGGGCTGTTTACACAGTGGAGAGGCCAACTGAGCTTGTAGGTAGAGGCTGTACAAATGTGAACTGCTGTGTAGCAAAGTAAAACTTCTGAAAAAGTGGTGGGGTGTTGTGTCAAGTGTACATACGTAATGATAACAACAGTTTGGAAAAATGTCCAGCCCCTGTGCTCTTACCTCTCTGAAAATGTGGCCCTCTTAACAGTATAGTTGAATAGCCCTCATTTATTTAATTGTATGCAGCTCCCTCTTTTAATTGTAGGACTATAATGCTATAAAATTGGCACCAATGAGGCAAGTAGTATTCAGTAAACACTCTACTGTGCTGTCCTCATATTGCCTTGTAATGACATTGGTGATTTTGATGTTAGCAGAATCCCTATTATGTTTTTTGTTTGAATATCAAATACAGACACCAATTAAAAATCAGCTTGTGTTTTTTTTGATCAGCCAGGCCTTGGTGTCTAGATGAAGGGGAAAACTACCCATCATCAACTGTACAGCCACCTTGAAATGAGTTTTCTCTTTAACTATGCACCAAAATTCTGTTTTTCTTTGAGTTAACATAAAGTGATGCAGTTTGAGAATTATGCAAACACCTGTCACAACTAGCTTGTTTAGGTCTTACTGGTTGGAAATTACATTTTCCCGTTGGATCTGAAACATATGCTTAACTTCTGCCCTTTTGTGTCACTAGTTGACTGGTTTAAAAATTAATACCGTGTATCATCAAAGAATGATAATTTCTTTGTACCTGTGCATGAAGGAATTAGAGCCCTCGTGTAACTGTATGTGGCACTCACTAATGTCTTTATTTTATATTTGTTATGTCTGTGATTTTGTACATCACGGACAGGCTTTAAATGTTTCTCATCCATGTCTGTCTTTCCCAGGAAAGAGCAGATAGCAGAGCAGAGAGAGTATAAGAAGAAGAAGGCACAGAAGAAGGTGCAGAGGATGAAGGAATTGGAGCAAGAGAGGGAGGAACAAAAGTCAAAGTGGCAACAGTTCAACAACAAAGCCTACTCAAAGAACAAGAAAGGACAGGTACTTTTTTCCCTTTTTTAGAGCCCTGATTTTTTTTTTTTTTTTTGAGAATGCTGGGAAGCCCACAGTGCATTGAGCAAACTGTGCACAATGATTTTTTCCTGTAGATGTTTCCTTCCTTCTTGCTTTCTAGCATCAAAATTGAGTATAGCAGGTAAAAGAGTCAGAAAGGAGAACTGTGTGAAGTGTGAAATGTGCATGAATCTCTTAAAATCAATATGATGTGAAACCCACCCACCAGCTCATCTACCCAGTGTCCTTCACACCGCAGTGCGGTACATGACTGAAGGGCTACGTAACTTGAAACTAGTTGCACACTGTCCATAAATTGCTGTAGGAAGATTGTGTGTGCAGTATATATAGTAGAAGTTATCCTATTCACCATTGTTCTATGTTTTGAATCATTGATGATGGCATTTCCTTCCTTGTTTTGTTTTCCAGGTAAAGAGGAGCATATTTGCATCTCCAGAAAGCGTCAATGGAAAGGTGGGAGTGGGAACATGTGGTATTGCAGACAAGCCAATGACCCAGTACCATGACACGTCAAAATACAATGTCAGACATCTAATGCCACAATGACCTGATATATTCTGTATATATTAATCCACTGTATACTAGCTGTATCAGTGTTTTCCATTGTGTTTATACATGATTTCCGTTTTCCAAGTAAAGAGAGCTTTGAAAGGATTTGCTTGCACACCATTGTTTGAAATATTGATGTAGTTTTCTTATATATTATGTAGGTACAACAACAACAAAAAATCCAAATAGAGGGGATTTTCCCTGCACTGGATCAAAGTCACCTGTTACGTAAGAACAGGAAGTGGTGTTGTAGAAAAGCCGTACAGTTTGCCGTCTGTGTCCAGGTTCCACTGAAGCCAAATACCTGCTAAGTTGAGAATAAATATACACCAGCAGATTTTGTTTGTAAATTTAAAGCTTAGTTTTAAACACTGACCCATTGTCGGGGGGAGTCTGACATCAGTGATGGTGTTGATTTGACATGGCTGAATTTCCATTTTAATTTCTGTGTATATAACAGTGAAATAAACATTGTTTTGTTTTCAGTTTTTTAAATATTTGCTTCCACCTCATTTTGACTGTTTTGACATTACATTTTCATTGTGGCTCTGTCAGGTCCTGTAGGTGGCAGTAAAGACTTGTACCATTATTAATAAATCAAGCAGCATGCTGCAACTGTTGATACAACCATTTTCACAAAAGTCACATCAGTTTTTTGTTTGTCCATTAAGCCTCCTGAAGTAACAAAGTCCAACATGTCCGTGTTAACTACAGAGCTCAATGCTTCATACATGATACATGTCAGTCTAATACAAGACACCCAAGTTGATAATTTGAATGTTACCCAAAAAAAAAGATGAAATTGTTTGATGTCTGGGTGGTAGAGGTTTATTAAGATTCCAGGGACAGTTTTCAGGAACTGTAACAAAGTACTAGCAGGGGACCAGCAGCACATTTTGCAAAAAAGTCACCTTGGATGGCTGATTAAGCACAAGAGAAAACATTCTGGGGTGTGCTTTGACGTACTTCCTTAACAAAAGTCTTTTTCATAGTGCATTTTATAGTTTCCCAAACAGGTTGGGGGGGGGAGAAAAGACCTGTAACAAGGAACTTTGTGCAAGAGTCATATATATACCCATGTTAAGACACAATTTGGTGGTGATCTCCTTAGGACTTGGACCAGAAAAATGCAGATAAATGGTCATATTGAAATGTCTTATTTGGTTTCATGGATTCTAACAGGTCAGCAGTGCAATTCAGCGTGTCAAATATACATTGAATATTAATGGGAAGTCTCCAAATTTCAAAGGAATTGAACTTGTTCTTTTCCTGCTACAATACAAAAAATAATACAGTATTAAACATTGAAGTATAAACCAAAATTAGTATTCTGTAGTGTTTATGTTGTTCATGCTACAGACATTTTTTTAAGACTTGTCAATCCAAAGCACATTACAACATGATTAGACAAGCTACATTCAATTCACATGCACCATAGCTTTTTTTTTTTTTTAAATCAATTACAATCATTTTAACCGCTGAATATTAAAACTGATACCACTACTGGAGCAAGTGGAAAAACTAGCAAAACCGCAATTTGGTGTTGGACGGACAGAATAGTATGCTAAACACAGCCAACATCAAAGATAGGATAAAACTAGACGCTTTATTGCTTTCAGCCTTGTGCTTGGACAAGTGCGGGATAGCTTATTACTGTCTTAATAAAACTGAATTTGAGCACAGTGTGAAAGACGTGTGTCATTCTTTCAACAAAACATTGAGAAATGCATTAAACCTTTAGCACTGCATATGCTTCCGTGGGGGTTAATTTTGTGTCAAGTAATTTGTTAAATGTTAAAAAGAAAAAAATGAAAAAAATATTTTAAGTTTTTTTTTTTGTTTTTTTTTCATTCAAGCATGACCAAGACCTAGCTACAGAAAAATTAAATATACCAAAAATAAATACTATAATCATATGCAAATAAATTAGAATAACAAGGGTGGGCTACACCACCTGTTTGGATATGACTATTTCAGTCAAGAGAAGGGACGCCACTTGGATCAGTGATGGTTGTGGGTCCTAAAGCAAAGGTTATAGGAGTGTAATAAACATTTTGGAATGCAGACATTGTAGCCCTTGCCACTGGCTTGTTCACTGACAAGAAGTGTCGTCTGGATACGTTATCCAAAGAAAAGGGGCAATGTTTTTACAAGGCAAATGGAGCAAGCGGTCCCAATGGTGAGCTTCTAGCTGGTATTGGGTTTTTAGTGTTTTTGCTGGTTTCAGAGGATCAACTTGACTAAAGGTAGTTTCCCCTTCAGTGTTGGACACTGCTGCGATCGTGGGTCCTCTACAGGGTCAGTATTGAGTGCAGGTACTTTATGGTTGATTCTAGCTGGTAATGGGTTAAGGGACATTCAGGTGATTAAGTCAACTCTTACAATGAGGAAACTGTATATTGCCAGGAGTTAAATTTGAGGCTGTTGTGTAAAATGTTTCAGACTGATGTAGAGGAGCCCCTTGGCTTTTTGGAAGGAGACATTTTTTAGACAACTTTTAGACCGAGTTGAACTTAAGGCTGGTTCTCAGGGTGGAGCAGATGTTTCATTTGTCAGGTATAGGTGGGATTGAGGCTGGTTGTTCTTCTGGAGACAGTTAACCTAAACTGCAAAGGGAGAATGGAGCTGTAGGCTGGTACTTTGAAAGGTGAAAGCCATAAAAGACTGCAGCTGGAGTGAAAGTATAGGCTGGTGCTTTTAAGCAGAGAAGGCCAGTTTTAGACTGCATGTGGAGTAGCCCTCGTCGCTGGCTGAGCTCTGCCGGCTGCTGTGGTCGTCCAGGTCACTTGCACCACTGGTGCTTACACTGTCCATTTCTCCATGGGAGAACTCAGTGCTTTCCACATCAACTTCGATCTCCTCTGCTCAAAACCAAACACAAATAACCACAGATTAATTATCGGAATCATGTATATCAAAATATTTAAAATTGTGCTTTCCTTTGGTGACAAACCATAATGCTTCTACAAAGTTTAACCATGGATAAAGGCTCTGATTCAGACACTGACCTCTGTCAGACTCTGAGCGGTCAGAGTCCATACGGGAGCCCAGGCTGTCCATACGGACCCTCTCCCTGTCTCCATGAGTCTGCAGCTGGGCTAGCTGCCTCTGCAGGTGCCTCTGCTCCCTCTCTAAGGTCTCCAGCTGGTGCAGACTCCTCCGGTCCATCTCTTCAAGTTTCTGAATAACAGGAAAACGCAGAGCCGTTAATTGCATTGTTATCATGTAGGAAGATAATCAAGACAATCACTGTGTGGATCCAGTGTGCCACATTTAGTATTTATTTGAATTATTTAGCATCAAATCACACAATTATGACAACACCTCTCTAGATGTTCCTCATGATTAACATACTATATGCATGAGGGGATGGTGAACTTGTCTCGTGTGCAGTGATGTGATGTTAATATGTAGTTGTTGCTGCCGTCAAATGTGACGCCCCCTGTGCCTTCTCATGAAATATTCAACACACAAGGACAGGACGTTGCTGGTTGGATTCTAGAGGGATTGCTGGTGCTGCTGTGTGAGGTGGATGACTGAGGTGAAAGATGACAGAGTAATTGCTTTATG
Organism: Chaetodon striatus; assembly: GCA_029783705.1. Classification (NCBI taxonomy): domain Eukaryota; kingdom Metazoa; phylum Chordata; class Actinopteri; order Chaetodontiformes; family Chaetodontidae; genus Chaetodon; species Chaetodon striatus. The sequence continues at coordinate 19,070,828 of JAPZEB010000003.1, read as the reverse complement.
GGTTTTGGTATACAAATGGATGTAAAGGTCATCTCATTCTGTGTTTGGCAGAAACGTTAATTCTTGGCCTTCTTAGCTCTGATTTATGTACTCAAACTTCCACAGCTTGGACTCTGCTTTTGGTGCATGTGTAGTGTTGAGTAGTCAGTTTAAATAAAGCCTGTACTTTAAACAACATGCACAAACAGCTCGCTCAGAGTCACTCAGAGTGTGTCTGGTAAAGCTTACAAAGTCCTCAAGATACACTTTGAACCTCATAATCCAATCACTTCACACCAATAATCACATCTGATAGTGCCATAAATAAAAAAAAACTGAGTCATGCTTCTGTAGTAGCATAGTAATAAGCGCTAACATTTTGTATGCAAGCCAGTTGTTGAGCAAGATTTACGGCTGGTGGGAAAAAAAAACAGCTGATGTGGCTCCTGTACAGCTGCTTACACAAATAAAGACTAATTGCAAGTTGCAGAAATGTCTGACAAATAGGGATGATATTTGTGAAATGAAAACTGATTTTGGATATTTCCCAACTTAAAAAGAGACAGTTTTTCACAGTGATGCGTGCTGTATCATATCAGTTTCCATGCATGCTTCATTTCCTCTAATGTCCCCCATGTTGAGTCTCCAAATTACTTTTCATATGAGACATATTTGTGTGAAGGCACAGGTTGGTTTTTGAAGAGGCTTGTGCGTTTTGCACAATCATAAATGCAATAAAATAACTTTTTTTTATGGAGTTTGGTACAGTGATGCAGGTGAGAGTAGCACTTATTCATGCTTTTCCTGTCGCACAACACAGGGTGTTTTTGCTTCCTGCAGTCGTGAGCTTCATGCTGCCTGCACCTGCTCCACCCTTTTACTCTCCTACACAACCTGTGGTTCCAAAAATACAACACAGCAGCATTCAGAGGCCACATTTCCTGCCCTTTAAACAGGCGAGTCCAAAGTCAACAGCTGACATCATACAGTAGGTACTTTATCCATTACCCCCCACTGTAATAAACTCCCACAGACTGTTGCCAGGATTGCTTTCATATTGTAGCCTTCAATCATCCCTCAACTGCTTCCCACTGTTGGAGCATGCATAGAATGGGCTTAAGGAAATCCAATATATCCCCCCAAAAATCTTATCTGACTTAGACTGTAGCCCTCAGGGGAGCTGACATGTGTAGATGCTTTAATGCTGCAGCATTATTTGTACGGTTCAGACATACTCAGTGGCTCATTCAGGCAGGCAGTTCAAACAACCAGGCCAGATCTGGTGCTCCTAAGACTAACAGTCAATGGTGAAAGACACATGACCTAATCAAAGACTCAGCAAGGCTAAAAGTCCCTCACAGAGCAGTCCTGATAAACAGCCAAAGGAGGATTGGTTAAAAGGAGAAGAGAAACTGAAATAACCAAGCACTTTGTATCCTTATGTTGAGGCCAAAGTGCCTCAAAGTGCAGTTCATCTAATGGCTCTGAGGAAACTGATTGCAGGGAAGTACCTGGGGAAAACGGCTAACTTCTCTGTTGCTGTACATAG
>JAPZEB010000003.1:19047127-19057424 GCA_029783705.1 Chaetodon striatus | reverse complement strand
GGGACCTCACTTCAAAAAGATGCAGTTTTGACCTCAAAAAAACGCCAGCATCGTGTGGATGAAAGGCCAAAACATTTAAAAACTTTGGCGAATTCACCCTGACAAGGCTTCGTGTGGATGGGCCCTGAAGTCTAGGCTAACTAGCGTCTTGAATCTATCCTGTCAGTCTTCCGGTTTCCCTTTTGAAATGATGAATACAGAGTACGGCCGCTTGCTGGTATGGATAGTTTTTTCTTCTCACACACATGCAGAACGTGTATGCTAATTGGCTGTTGTCTTTGTGGTGTGTTCAAGTGCAACTTTTTGGTCGACATAGATGACGTGAGGCCTTCATTGCCACTAGTTAATTGATGACGGTTTGGTGTGTCTGGGCTTTTAAAGTTCACATGCTAAAAGGCTCACAACGATGCTAATAAACAAAAGTAGGCCTCAGTGTGCGCTCAAGCAACAGAGTGACGCTGTCATGACGCGATAAATACGGAGAGGGAGTCGATCATCATCACAAACAGCGCCTTTATTCAGGATTTCAGGTAAATAGGCTATGATACAGTGCCTGTTTAGGTTGCTTAGCAACCTCAAATGCAACCTGCCGCCACGCTCTTGAAAGCTGGCTCAGAATAGGCACAAGAGTAGCACCCAGCACCTGACCTCGCATTTCTCAGACGGTTAAAGACTCAGCATGTGTATGGCCTCTATATCTACAAATGGAAGCAGGTCCTCTCCCACGGATTCTGCCATGCTGTTCAACAGCAGCCCAGAGAGCCAAACGCTGGCTCTCAATAGGGCCATTTGCGTTTTCGCAGCAGCCACCGTAGTTCTCCTACACATTTGGCAAATGGGAAATGTTTCAGTTAGTTGCAATCTGCAACCTTGCTGCTCGATGCCACTGAATCCTACACACTAGAGCTTTAAGGGCTCACCAAAGTGATTCATCCAGAGGGGGGACATGAAAGTCTAGACCAAATATTTCTGGCAATCCATCCAATAGTTGTCAAGATGTTTTACTTAAAACCTCAGGATGGCGCTAGAGGAAAGGTTATGTATTACCACCCCCACATCGATGCGTCTAGCATTGTAAATAAATACAAAAACCATCAACAGCTACTCTGGTTTAACAACACTGCTACATTGTATTAATCTCTATTAGCTGATGTGTTCTGAGACTGACACGTTATTGTGATAGTGAAAAACAAAGGTGCTACGCTGATACACAGCTGTAGAAATGTTCCCTTCTGCACACATTTTCTTCCTTGTCTGCAGTCATAACCAGGGCATGAGTAGTTTGACAAGACTGATGTCTTTGCAGCTCATCTCTCACCATCCCTGTGAGCTGACTTCACAACTCAGAGGATGAGTGAAACCATGGACTGACATTTTTCTCCTGCGGGCATTTTTGCAGGAATATCCTCATTTCAGTGAACGTGGTTCCAACGTTTCCTCCAGGCAGCACCCAGCACTCTGACTGAACTAATTAACTTCCTGGACTACGGGTTAATGAGTCTGCTTTTATGTTGATGCAATGAGTACAGCAAACTTTTGGAACATTAAAAAAAACTACAATTAAGCATCAGACGCAAATAATCACCGAGACATCAAGGAATTGCAATCCACGCAATAATGTCTAATGTGTCCTTTTAATTAAAAGTCAGACAAGTTCTATTTGATTCATAATTCTTCAGATATCTGCATTTAATGTGTCCTAAACTTTATTGTAACAGCTTCTTTTTAGCCTTGCTTGGTGAAGTCAGAGATTGCTTCTAAAACAAGATTAGCTTTGTCTCTCCATCTCAATTTCTTTCATGACCTCTGGGACCAGAGAGGATTAACTTCAAAACATCATACACTCATAATCTACATGGGATGATGTCAGATATGAGCTTGTGTAAACCCAAGTGGGATTAGATTAAGCAGGGGTTTTCTGTGCCTCTAAATAGCAGTTGTACACTTAAAAGGGGAACTACACCATTTTCAGAATTTGTACATGTTACTCCTATGGTCTGCAAACATAAACAACCCAAAAGCTAGAGTGCTGTTTGTGATGTCATCAAGTGTTAAGTCTGGAGCTGCTTCATAGACAATGAATTAGGACAGATGACACTGAGAGCACCCAGGGGAATATTCAGAAAGGCATCAATTTACCTTCATTAAGTCCAAGTTGAGCTCTTTACAATTAAATAAAAGGCTCATTTGGGTTAAAAGAAAAATAACATTGTGCGGGTCCACAAAATCGGTGTCTCATTCATCGTCTGTGGAGCAGCTTTAGACTTTATACCTGATGACGTCACTAGTTTTAGACTTCAGTCTGATTTCTGGCCTTGAGAGAGAATAGCTCATGTTCACAAATATTGATTGAACTTTCCTAGGCCATGGAAATAACATTTTGGCACTCTTAATTCAGGTGGTGTTTCCCTTTAAGGCTTTGTTATTTTACAGAAACAGATTTACTACCTTCTTGGCCTTGCTGCTTTCTCTCTACCAGGCTCTTGTATTCCTCCAGCTCCGCTTCTGTGAGCTCATTGAAAGGGTTAGGGGGAAGAGAGCGAGTCTGCTCCTCGTCCTCGATGATGAAAGCCTGATTGACAGCAGAGAATAAAGAGACATTATGAAAACCTAATGTAATGCTTTTTGCAGTACATAAAAGTGGTTGCTGCTATGGTTAAATAAAGATTGGTTATACATTTATGTTTACAATTTTTTCCGGTTGCTTCGGGGAAATGAAAAGCACCATTTCTTCAAATCCTGTGTGCAGCGCTCAAATCTATTCTTTCTCCGTCTCACAACAGTAAATGCATTTCTGGTTGCTTTCATTTGGAAATCTAATGTACAAGTGCAGATAATCTTCATTTGATCCAGTGATGCATTGCGTTAGCCTGTGTCATCAAAATCGATAAAACTCGTTTCAGTGGTAGCAGGCAGCTGTTTTTAGCAACAGGATCTTCGACTTTATTATTGTGTAACTCTCAATGAAAGAAACGACATAAAGAGACACAGTGTTAGTGTCTTCTGTTACACTTGCTGTCGACATTTGACTGTCTTAACATGTCCATATTGTTTGGAAATTCTTGTAGAATTCCTTATATAGATCACATTAATATAAGTTTATATCTGTTTGCTTGTATTATCTGTTCATTATAGTTTTGTGAACAGATGTTTAGTTACGTTTTTGGTTGACAGACTTATGGCATTTAATCTTACAAAGGGGCCCTATGAGGTTTTCAGGGTGGCGGGTCTAAAGGACACCTCTGACTACCTGCAGCAACTTGGTCCACATGTTGCTAATCCTGTAAGTTGACTGACACGCACTGGTGACAAAGGACTAAACCATGAAACTGGAGGACAAATGAACAGTGAAAAAGGCACAGCTGAAATGTCTGTGTGGAACATCCTCACTGATTTAGGTGTGCAAAATCTTTTTGTCCTTTTTGGCTCTCTTTTTTTTTTGCCTTTAGTTGACCACTATGTTTTTGTCCCTTTCTGTGGCAAAGATGAACACGTTTATGAAATACTTGTGAGTTAAATCTCTTGAGTGACTGACCGCCTTTTGCAGGACAAAAGAAGTGTTGTAATGCTCAGTATAAAATGGCATGGTGATTCATCTTAGTGGTTTAACAACTGCAGCAGTGCTTTAGAAAATGTGCTTAAGCAACTGGGAAAAATAAATACAGTGACACATTGTATATCATGCAGTGTGGTTGCACCTGTGACTTCATCGCTTTTTACAAATGGTAAATATACTCACCGGTCCTTTTACGGTGTCGACAACAATGCCTGCTAATAACTGGGATTTTGGTCCAGCTGTCATCAGGTCACCTCTGTGCTGCTCTTTTATCTGAACAAATATATAAAACGAAATCATATGAAACTTGGTTTAGGAATCTTTGACATTACATACAACATCTTAATATCATACTACAACTGCCAACATGAGGAGTGTCGAACGTATTTTTAAAAGCACTTCACAACACAGCAAATGACATTAGAGTTCTTTAATAGATCGATCCATCAGCTTCATGATTTATTTTGTATGAAATGTATGTTTCATGCTGCCGCACGGGGATTCTTGTCAGTTAGAGCTGCAGTGATTAGTCATCTGATCGTTTAATTGTTTAACGTAAAAATATTGGCAACAATTTTGAAAGTCCTTTTGGTCTTTTTTGCAAAAGAAAAACGCTGAGCACTCGCTGGTTACAGCTTTTCAAATGTGAGAGTTTGATACTTTTCTTGTCATATTTGACAGTAAACTTAAAATCTTGGGGGGTTCGGGCAACCATTTTGGAAACATATACTCAAGTCGACTGAGATTCTTCAAGTTGAGCATTTTTTTTCTTGGGTCAGTCGAAGTGTAGTGAACTACTGAAGAAATTTCAGTCCCCAGATTAAGCTACAGAGTGTGTGCTCCTCACTTTCACACTGCTCTCTGATCCAGGCAGGTGTGGACCCAGACCTGGGGTGAGTTTGAGTGACATGGAGGCAACGAGCTAACATTACCTTCTGCCTTCTGCTTAGAGGTGGTGAATTTACAGCTCACAGCAGCCTAATACGATACAGTCTCTGGCTTTTGTTTGATATCTGGTGTCGGCAAAAAATGTTTCACATTTCTGATTTGTCATTAGCACAGTTAGCATACATTAGCTCAGAGAGCTACTTGACATGTTTACTTTATTACATTAACATCACTTTGACCCTAAACATCCTCTTCAAACTCTATAATGAAAAACGAGGGAATATTTGTATGGAACAGCAAGATCTGATTCGACTGACAGTCAGGTACAGCCCTAGAGCCATGACAATAAAGCAAGAAAAGAAATGGCAGATTAATTGATAAAGAAAATCATAAGTTGCAGCGCTACTTGTCAGAACATATTTATCAGCATCAATTTATTGAAAAGCAAGTCTAGTATCAATTTCAATGGCGTGTATCAAAGAAAATAAAATGTTTGAATAGTATATCTAAGCTTAAAACTGGCACACTCTACACATGATATGATACAGGCAACAAGAATTAATAAAATGAAGTCTTTGCATGTCTTTGGTGTTGCGATTTATAACAGGCAGAGGCAATGCTGTGTGAAAAATGTACTGATGTTCCTACTGACCCGATTCCTCTTGTCCAAAACCTCTGTAGGATCAGTGTTAAGTGGGACAAACTGGTTGGGGTCTTCAATCTTTATTGGTGTGCCGACACTATTGCCTGGCTCCGACGACTTCATCCACTGAGAGGAAAAACAAAGCAGATTACTAAGTACAAATTAAAGAAAGAACTTCATACAATATTAAAAATTGTATTTATCAAACTGGCCACAAGAGGGCAGGCTAATACAAAGGAATGGCAGCGCCTCAGCTCATGATTCCCTCCAGACCAGAACAGTCAGAGCTAGATGATTAAATTTGTTACAGCTTGACATGAAAATCAACGCACCATGGTCTTGGTCCTGGGGCTGACATCCCCGCTGGGTGAATGTTCAGGAACATTGACCCTCAAGTAGCTGTTGGGTGAGTTGAGCCACCGGGTCCTTTCTCTCTGCTGTTTCTGCACCATAAACTTGAACGGGCTACGCAGACCCAGCTCATTGTCCTCCGATGGCACAGTGGATACGGTGGCAGGGATCTCCACGTCGTTCTTAGAGCGCGGTTTTTCACGGACGATGGGGTTCCTGTAAGAGTATCCTGTTCTGTATCCCTAGAAGGTCACACAAAGAGGAAACATTATTCCAGTGTACTTACTAAACACCTTTTCCTTTGACAGAGGTGAAACTGTTTGCAGTATTTCGCACTGTTCTTCCCTCACAATCCATTAAAGAAGAAATATCAACTACAAAAGATGCAAAATTCAAAGGAGGCACAGGCCACCCAAGATCCACTTACACAATGCTTTTAAATATTTAAACAACGCTGTATATACAAACAGCGTTTTTGCAGATGTGCCCAGTTTCAGAGGGAAAAGATAAAACTTTGGTTTAAAGCACTGTGTTGTTAACAATACATCAAAGACAACAGAGACAACTAGAAAACTGATGGGAACTCGCAGCGGGTGCAGAGTGCAGTCTGAAGCCGGCAGTACAACACTACAATCAAAATCAAAATTGGCATTTTCTCGCAGGCAATATGACAAGTTTGCCACCAAAAATGATCCCTGCTTTGGGCTTTGATCGCCACAGTGTGAGCGAGCCATCATTTATTCACAGAATCATTCACTGACACCCGAAGCACAGTTTCCAAATGTTGTGATCAGTAACACTGCTGGGGTGTACAGGCGTGATTAACATATACACTGCTCTGATTAAAGCAGAAAGCACCTGGTCTGTATCTGTTACCATCTTTCAAGTACCCCAGATTAGGGAAGACATCCTGTTAATCAAGTCAGGCATGCACAGAGGTCGTCATTGTGTCCACCACAATCAGCAAACTGGAGCCTCTGGCATGGACAGACAGACCTCCTGTTGCAATGAGTGTACTGGCATTTGCACCCAGCGCCATACTTAACAGTCTTGGAGAAAACGCCAAATCTGATTTCCAAATTGAGTACACTAGAGTCCTTACACTAAGTGATTGTGTGGTCTGTGTGGCTGCGACTGCCCACAGCCCGCCTCACCATCTGGAAGCTATGATTGAGAGGGGTGGGCGGGCTATGATCACACAGGGCTAACACAGCTGCAGCCCACTCCAGCCACAGTTGTTAGCGAGAAGCCCACTCAAACAGACACAGTCTGACATCTTCTGTGTCCACAGAACATGTCAGGGACAGTCATTAGGATTGTGGTCGGTATAGCAGGGGTTTAAATTGCCAGCAGAGCAGAACAGCACAGAAATCTTTAAGGTGAAACAAGACCAGTGGACTGTATCTTAGCCACAGACAAAAAATCGACAATCTGACGATAATTACACAAGTATCCGTAACCGCAGTGACAGCTACCATCAAGCACTATGATCTAATTACACAAGTCTTTTTCAGATAAGATGAACAAAAATATATCTGCTCTCTAATCACACACTTCCCGAGGAAGCGCCTTTCACAGGAAACTCAAAGCATCACGGGTAAAAGGCACAGGTCAGGGTTCACTCACCAGGTTGTCCAGCATCCTCATGAGGGACTCCAGCTCGGCCTCACCCACTTTCCACTTGACCTCATTGTCCAACACATGCCCGGCAGTGGCCACTCCCTGTGTCAGGGGTTTAAGCTTCTCTCTATCCAAGAGCACGAGGTTGTCCACGGTTGTACATCTCAAAACATTCACCTAAAGAGAGTCAACAAAATTATTCTAGCATACACAATTTTTGCATTTGAAGTTAAAAGCCAAATTATTATTCTGACGGTTTTCCCTCATGCATTAATTATAATTCTACGATGTCAAAACTTGCTTAGACAGAGAACATTAATTTCAGAATGTTAAATATTTTCCCTTCTAAGATAGAGTAGGATTTTCATTCCAAAGGAATTGTAATTATATGTCAGCTGGGCTGTCAATATCTGTCAGAAACAATAGAAAAACAAATACAGTCCAGACACAGCAGGATGATGAAAAAACAACCCGACTGCCTGCCCGATACAAAGCAACAGGAGTTTCTCAAAAACACTGCAGGGTTCCACCTGGCTCTGACTGCGAACGGTGCTCTCTAGCACATATTTGACTTAGCTTTGTTCAAACATTCTGTATGTTAGACATCAGCTTTGCTTCCTTTTCAGGCACTGCAGTAATACTTTGCCATTTGCAACCAAGTCTGACTCATTCGTCAGAGAAATGAACGCGACTGCGACAGGTGAAATGGGAGAAATTATATAAGTGATTCATTCAGCGCAGTTAGCTTATAAATGTGTAAAAGTGAACCAAGGCCACATTTAAGTCCAGAAATTGCTCTGACCCGAATACTGCAATTACATGTCATTACCAAGAAGACGTAGCAACGAGAATAGAAATCAAGCTTTTACCTGGATTTCACATGCCTGCTGTGAGTGGTACACGTAGTGAAAAGCCTCTTCTACTGTTTCTCCCAAAGCAAGCAGCCCATGATTCCTCAAGATCATCACCTGAAAAACACAGGGAACACAATTATCACCATGATACATTAAGTGTAGTCGTTAGTTTGCATGTTCTCCCCGTGTCAGTGTGGTTTTTCTCCAGGTACTCCGGCTTCCTCCCTCAGTCCAAAGACATGCAGGTTAATTGGTGACTCTAAATTGCGCGTAGGTGTGAATGTGAGTGTGAATGGTTGTCAGTCTTTATGTGTCAGCCCTGTGATAGTCTGGTGACCTGTCCAGGGTGTACCCTGCCTCTCGCCCAACGTCAGCTGGGATAGGCTCCAGCCCCCCCGCGTCCCTCAAGAAGATAAGTGGTTACGGAAAATGAATGAATACACTAAACAAATTCAGCTAAGCTAATGCACTGCCTATTCAGATATGCTAATGTACATTAATTAATAAGGAAATATTCCTGTATCAACATACATGACTCATGTAGTGCTGATACAATCTTTGCTGATACTATCCACTATGTATGCAAATTAGTAATGGCGAGTTTGTACTTCTGAATCAATGGCGTATCTACAGCATAGGCTCCGCATAGATGTGTACCCTCCCCAGAAATGCAACATCATGTCCTATTTCCCTCAGTAAACAAAACTTTTATTTATCCTTTTATTTCACACATAAGAAACAAATCCACCATAAAATATCATTTTCAGTCTGATTTATCTCAGCTTTATATGAGTAGAGGGAAAAGTCTGCTAGCGCTTAGGCAAATTTATGCAATGGGAAGCGTCATAGGCTGATGCTAATGATGTCAACATGCTGTACATGTGTGGAAACCGTGTCTAGCATGTGACAGTTGTTTGGTGTGTGAAGCTTGTGTTATAATGGAACCAGATTTTGTACTTTTGTTTAATATGGTCACTATTAAGCCATGTTTAATGTGTGTTTTAGGTGTGTTAGTTGAATCAAACATTACCGCTAACTTTAACTAGTGTTTTGGTGTTGTAATTGCAGAGCGACGCAGACACAACACCGCACAAGTATAAATGCTCACAAGAGCATGCCTAGAGCTTACACACAACTATAAATCAGCCCTATTATGCTTATTTGCTTTCTGATACACTGAGATGAGAACATTGATGCCACTGTCACATCTGTCTGTTAACTATAAGGCTGCAGCTAGTTAGCTTAGCATAGCATTAAGACTTGTGGCTACCAACAGCTCTGAAGCTAACTAATAAACGCGCTCTATCTCGTTTAATACATACAAATTATTGTAAAAATCAGGTTGTCAGGGGGTTATGTACAAAGTAGTGACTTCCCACTGATTACCTGGCAACCTCATGGTGATAAGACTCCAGGAAGTCACTGCAACCAGCCTAGAAATAGATCGGTACAAAAAAAACGGGCAGATTTCTTTTCCACCTTCAGATAGATTTAGGATAGCTGAATCCTCCTACTCACAGTCTTTATGCCTCCCAGCAATAGCTTCATATTTAGCAGACAGATATGAGAGTACTGTCAAGCGTCTTATTGAACTTTCAGCAATTAAAGCAAATTGGCATAAATCCCAAAATGTCAAACTATTGTATTAAAAGGTGTCTGAATGATTTTGTTCCCTAAATGTATGTAAATGGTTGAGCAACTAAGTGGTAAAACACTTCATAAAAAGCTAAATTTTAGATGAAAAGATACATGTGTATAACATACTACACTTCCATATTTTAAACTGTATGCAAATGCATAATTCATTAAAATTTACCATCCAACAGGTACGAATAACCTCACATACAACCACTTGTGCATACAGTATAATATAATAACTCATGACTAGTTGAAAGCCCACTCTGTCCCATGAGAAAGCGAGCCTGTCACTAATGGAGTCCCTTGGTTTGACAGTACCTTGGCAGTCGGGCCCAGAGCTTTCTGAAACTCCACCTTCTCCTCTTTATTATCCAGGCTGCCATGGTAACCAAAGCAGCTCACGTCTCCCAGAAGCAAAGCCTCCTGGGAAATGGGCAGGATTCCACACTTCATCGAGGACACCTGTTAACAAGGGATAAAAGCAAGTAAGACTGTGACGCACAAACATATAAATAGAGGCACTTTTTTTTTTTTTTTTTTTTTTGGCTATAAGGCACAAATAAAACTTAACACAGCGATGTTAATCATGTGCTGTGCATTTTACAGCCGAGCTTCAAAGGAAATGGTAAAAGCGTGTTACAGGGTCTGCATCTAAAATAAGTAGCAGGGGGCTGCTTTTAACTCAGCCTTTTCCTCTGGTGCAAAATAAGCATTTAACAGCAGCTTAGATTAAGATGAAGCTTATTT
>JAPZEB010000003.1:19035259-19047027 GCA_029783705.1 Chaetodon striatus | reverse complement strand
GTGGCAGGGGTATGTATGTGGATGATACATCTCACATCAGGGCGCATTGAGTAAATGGAAGCATGAGGAGCGAACCCAAAGTCATCGATGCCCAAATCAGTCGCACCCTGGTCCACCACTTCACCAACTATGTTTACTTTCACCTACACATGACAGACAAAAAAAGAACCAACTCATTATTATTTAAGTTTTAAATACTAAACCTGTAGGCAATTACATACAGTACGATTGAACCATTAAAGGTACCCTGTGGAGTTTTCTAGTAAACAAACAAAGCTGCATTTATATTAATTAGTTTCTAACAAAGATGCATTGTGTTTGTCCTTGAGGCCTAACAAATTGTTGAATGTAATGCTTCTCCTTGTAAAACCTTTGCAAAGCCGTTGTTTTAATATATATATATATATATTCTGAAACCTGCATTGTTTATTTCCATGTTTGCTAGCTAGTGAACTGTGTCCTTCTTCTCTGCTTTTTAGCTAGCAAATTACTATGTGTATATGTACTGGTGACTCTCTTAATTGTGTGTGCATGTGCGTTCATGTGCTTAAGCATGTCATAAAAACAAAACTGGGACCACAACCACATTGGCTATTGTGCCACATGACACTGCACTAGCATCTATGTTGATACAGTTATCTTAATTGCAAACGCTGATACCTCAAATGGCCAGTCAAATATTTACACACCCTAAAGACCCTTTTACAGTTTTTAAATTATGATGGAATACGTAAGGGTCCACATGCAATATGGCAATGGAAGTGTGCCGTAGTGCAATAGCTAGGGAATTAATCACCAAAGATTATGAACGCCACCTAAACAAATTGACTTTGACAAATAGGGGCCGACTTTCAGATGTGTGTGCTACGAGTGAGTGCCTATAAGACGTTACCAAGTGGCCCAATAATCAATGGTCAGATGTAACAGGGTAGCTACAGATATAACCAAGTTAAATTTAAGACATTTTAAGACCTTTTTAATAGCACCTTATATGAAATTTAGGACCAAACCTGCAATGGAAAAACACATTATAAATATATGATTGCAATTCTTCGGTCTCTCCAGTGACTGTAAACAGTCCTTGGGTCTGTTAGGTTGGAGACATTTCCGCAGTAATGTGACCAAAAATATTTAAAATCCATCCATCGAATCTGAATTTAAGACAATTTAAGACTTTTTAAGGCTTTATATTAAGACAAATTAATTTAAGACCTTTAAAGGACCTGAAGACACCTGCATTTAGAGGAAAAAAATCTACCGTGTACACCAGCGAGAAATTACAAACATACAAGTCGCTGGATGCTGACAACTACATTACCTGTGGTCATCTACATAACATCAAATGCCATGACACAGACTCTGAGTTTTCTGTCTTGAAATCCAAATCTGCTCTAGCCAAAGACAAGGACACAAGACTACTATGTATAAACCTTGTTATTAGTAACAAATTAAAAACACTAATGTTACATCCTAACAGGGAACTGTACCTGCATTGTATTGCTGGCTTGTTAGCTAGGATATTTCAGAGCTCAATGATTCGGTTGTCATGCAAACATGAATTCTGCTTGTTTTACTGGAACCTAAGAAATGGTCTGTTCATGTTTTCAACATCTGCCGTCACTGGAAGCAACCATGACACATTCAGCTGAGTTACCGGTTAACGTGGTGACTTGTTATACTGGAACACGGTTGTGGACCTGTCAGAATACAGTAGAATCTGAGCCAGACGATCAATTCTGACAACCAAACATGCAACAACCAGGCATTATGATGCTGGCAACAGTTTTAATCCAAAGTTTAAAGCTTGCTGTCTCTTCTGGATGGCTGGGGCAAAATACTTCTGTTGCCATCATGCACGCACATATATTTAATAATGTCAGCTGTGAAAGGGTCCATTATTTCTACATAATCATCAAGACATAAGACATCTTAATATCCTAAAACTTAAAAAACTAAGCCACTCTCTATTTCCGTGTAAATGACCTTGATTCTATTCAAAATTATCAAACTAATCAGACTACAAACTATGTATGAGTACATGTTTTACAGTTGATGCTCGCACTGTTTTTGCATTACAAGCATATTCTGTATAGGCTTAGTTGGTTTACCTCTCAGGGTACTGATATTTCATGAAGCAATGTCTAAAAACTTAGTAGCTATTTTGGGAGACAAAGAAAAGTTATTAGCTACTATAATATGTTGATAATAGGCTGTATTAGAGAGAGAGAGAGAAATGATTATTGTGCAGTGTAGCTCATTCTGTTGGATACATCTAGAAACCTTTGTGCACACTGATGGAAACAGGTCATGCAGATATAATGTATGTTGAGAACACACATCCAGTGTTACCACCAGGCGTATCAGACCATTCCCTTTACAGTAAAAACACAAAAACCTTACTGCACTAACTCAACACTCCTTACTTCACATATTAAGTTTTAAAGTACCAATAAATTGATTACTAATGATATTAATTGTGATTTCAACAAATATACTGAAACTGTGTACTAAATTTTACCCACTACTTGTTGTTAGTTCCCTGATAAGCAGTCCACACTCATAATTAGTAAATAACAACAAACACACAGTCATTGTGCTTACCAAATTTCCTGCCGTCACCTCTGCGAAAGACAGACCTCGTGGACTAATAAGAATGTGGTCCTGCTCTTTACTGACTCGTACCTGACAAACAAAATGAACATATTATGAAAGTCCAAAATGTACATAGGTTACAATGAAATGCATGACATGAAAGAGACATTCTGAAATTCCTGTTTGGACTCAGACTGAGCTGTATATGCGTTTCTGACCCTTATGATTCCTCTGCAGCATTTTCCCCGAATAAATTCATTCCTGTCAGGGTCAAAAAGCCCTTTGAAAAGTACTAACACCACGTGAGACCAAATCTCTACTCTTAAAATTCTTTAAGCTGGGTTAACAGCTACTCAGAGCAGGGAGAACCATTTCACACATTCAAGGGTACAGGAAACTCTGAACCACAAAGGAGAGCTCTCTTCACTGTGAAGAACTCAAAAATCGGTGTGTGGGTTGATAAAACTGACTTTCTAGGCTTTGTCTTTAGGGAAAATCGGAGCTTTATATCTTGACATCGCAGGTGTTCATCACATATTTCAGTTTGAGTTCTTGCTGTTGGGGAGCTGTACATATTCACAAATCTGACTTTTCCAAACCATAAATAATATATGGGCTCTGAAAATAAAGAGGTATTACCCTTTAAGCCTCCCGGTAGCCAGAAAACATGAGGCTCACATAAAAATACACAAACCTTGTGCAGCATACATAAGCAGAGGTGCACTGGAGCAGCAAGAAGTTGTGATGTTGTACTCACAGTAATGTAGGAGCTTGTAAAACGAGCCCAGCTGAAGAGGTCAACAAGCCTGTAGAGGCTGGCCAGCCTGCAGCGACTCTGTTTCTCCCCTTTGGCAAAGGAGGGGGACTCGATGCCATACAAGTCATTGACTGGAGTCACCATCCCGACGCCTGCCACAAGACACAACATCATCAGTAACGGGTGATGCATCTGCAACATTAAATTTGCATTTTTCCCAAACATCTACAAGGATGTTTACATGGTTTGTTTTCACAGTATATAAGGTTAAAACATCCCAGGGAACTTGAGTCTCCACAGCCGAAGCTTAAAAAAGACCTTTCTCAGAGGGGTATTTTTGGGCCGTAACACCGTATAAGGGCATTTGATGATGGAAGACCCTATCTTTAACAGCCACTTTAGCTTTTAAAAGAGCCGGTCTGCCTCTGCGACCTCAGTCATTTCCTACGGAGACTTCTTCCCAAACATTTGCTGTGTTAATAGCCAAACCTTTAGTTCCAGGGTGCTCCGTGACCTCCCGGGAACCATAAGGCGAAAAGGTTAGGCTAACATAATTAGCATTGCAAACCGCTGTAAGTCATTACCAAGACTGGTCATGAGGGCTGCTTAATGGAAACACTGACAATGAAGAATGCTGTCAACGGCTTTCTGTCTTTTCTGCTGTTTCAGGGTTGTTCAGTGTCACAGGAGTCTGACAATTCAGCCTCTGACAATGAAGATATTCAGCCTGCATTATGCACATGTAGTATACACATGCTGAATGACAATCAGGCCCTGATGGAGATAGAGGTGGACATTCACACACACACACACACACAGAAACTCAGTGGCACTCACTGATGGGTGAAGTCAAGGGGCCAGCCCCTCCCAAGGTGCTGGCCATGACCAGGTCAGCAATCTGTCTCAGAGCCAGGAGACCTGTAGGGTTGTTGCCCTTTGTCATCTGGTCTTGAATCAGCCCTTCCAGCTCATCTTTAAACACCTGCAGACAAAAAAGAAAGGAGTTTTTATGAAACCGTAAAGCCCCCTTCACCTAGCAACACTATATAATACACAATCTAACTTCTTTCCAACACCTCATGATGTGTCAGGACTCACAGCATGCTTATTACATCAGTACACAAATCACTTAAGACCACTCGAAACCTCTTTGTATGTCTGTGTGAAAAGGGCTTGACGAGAAGCAGGGGGGATCGCATTAAACCCCACAATCAATTTTTGCCTTCAAGAGTAGCCTGCGAGTCTTGAAACAGCACTTTTTTTTTCCCTGTGTGCTGCAGCTAAGCTCCAGCATTCTGCTTCATCCGACCACGGTTCCCATGGTGACGAGATGAGCTCCACTTGTTGGGCCTGTTATGCAATCGCAGATGAGTGTGGGCTCGTCTTATTTCCATGCACTTCATTGGCATGTGTTTATTGCGCCTCCTTGTACTTCATCTAACCAGACTGTACTCCTCTGTTTCTGACATAATACTGTGTATAGATGCAGAATGAAAGCAAAATGCTGCAATAAGGGCTTCAACCAAAGAATATTTTCAATACAGGTGAATAGTTTGAGCTGTAAAGTGTCAGAAAATAGTGAAAATGGCCATCTTAATTGCTTATTTTGTCCGAACATCACTCTCAAAGCCCAGTATATTCAGTTTAATATCATGTAAGACAATAATAACCAGCAAATATTCACGTCTGAGGAGCCTAAACCAGATCATGTTTGGCATATTTGCAAAGTTTGATTGATTACCAAAACAGCTGCCAGTTTATTTGCTGCCAATCGACTAATCTTTAAAGTGCGTAGCTGATTCAGCTGTAGCTTACAATGCAGATATTGTGTATATTAAGTATGTAAGCAAATTCATAGAATATGCAGACTATCTTCTACCTTTAAAAATAGTTAGTTAGTACACATAATCTGTAATTACATAAGTGAAAACTGTTATGTCGATACTCAAACACACATACAGATGAAAGTTTGTCTGCAACAGTGCCACATTTCATAACAGCTGCAGCATAAACTCACAGTTAAACCCATATCTAAGCACAGCAGAGTGTACGAAATGACATTCACATAAACAAGAAATAAATACATTTCAGTCAGTCTGGAGTAAAGGTACGGTTTGCCTCTCTGGCTTTTAAAGCACTGTTTATTACTCATACACACACTGAAAGCTGCGTGTGTAGGAGGGCACTTATACAGAGCTGCTGCAGGCTACATACCGGACTCTGCAGGATCTGAGTGACCCGCTTCTTTTGCTCCATCATGTTGAAGTCCTGCCTCAGGTCCGGCGACATGTTCCTGCTGCGTAGGTACTCGGGGTCACTCTCGTCTATGCGGTTGAGGTAGCGCTCCTTGGGGTCGTTGCTGTTCAGGGACAGGGTGAGAGACCCCGCCGTCTGCCTGACATCCACCAGACTCATGTCTCCTCTGCACGACCTCCTACACTTCCTCCGGGATCTGAAAGAGAGGATAAAACATCGCAGCTTACTTCACATTCAGGCTGTCAAGGCAACCAAGTGTTGTTTTAACAGAAAAGATAGTGTATGGGTGCTATGGTGACTCATGTAATTACAGGGATGGAGACAAAAAGCGAGGAGGACATTGTTATATGATTGATGCTACAAAGCTGTTGATGTGCAAAAAAGGACGGGTTAGTCACTGCAGCTGGGGACATAATGCAAGTATTTTTACAGTCAGTAAGTACAATTCAATAACACAGCGATGAATGTGAACATCTTACACTCACAGAGCCAACAGCTCCCATTCTCACAAGCACATTTTCTATCACTTGAGGCAGAAGTTCAGTCTCTTTCTTCTCCTCACAGATGGAGGCCAACTCATGGAGTGTGAAAGCACTGAGAAGTCACTTCTACTGTTCAGCCAGCAACTATAAAGCACTGTCAACAATACACAAAGGTAGGCCTCATGTAAATTAGCCAGTCTGAATAGCAGTTAGCACCTCTGGTACCTGGATATGGGGGTGGAGGGATACAGGAGAGTCTGCAAGGACTACATTAACTTAACATCAGGCCTGCATATGAACCATATGTAAACTCACTGCAGCCTGTTATCCATTGCACTCGGTGCATGGCGTCAAACTACAACTTTAAACCATTTATTATACAAGGAAAAGTAACCCAGGAGGGGGTACATTAGCCGAGGCTGCACTTGGAGACTTGTTGTCTGAGCTCCATAAAAACAAAGCGAACACAAACCCACGAGGACAAAACTGTTACTGTAAGTTGAACATTACCTGAAACAAAAGTGCTCAGCTCGTGAAATAACTTGACTCCACACGATGTGATGTCGAATTCCTCCGACAGAGCCTCCAGAAACGTGGATAAAACCAGACGGATGTTATTCCCGATTCGGATACATGGTGGGAAATGAGCGCAACTTGGTGCTGCTACAGTATCCAGACGGAGCAGACTGCCCGCTGCGGGTGAGTAGTGAGATGAGGAAGAGTGAAGAGTGGCTGCATGGAGGAGGATGTGGGTGTGTTTGTGTGGGAAAAAGGAAAAGTGACCATGTGACTTCACTTATCCACCCACTAAGGCCTTATGTATGCAGCGGGACAAAGGAATGGCCACTCAGGATCAGCCCAGCTCTTCGGGGATGTTCTTTACAACCATGCTGTTGCTTCCCTGTAATAACAGGCTTGTAGCTTCGCGACCTTATTCCTGTGGTGTTGCTCCATCTCTTGTGGTATCCCTAATATCCCACAAGGAACTTGTTATAAGTTACTGCAGTTTGAAGCAGAGTTTGTGATTTCTTGATTCTCCTCTGTCTCTCTCTCTCTCTCTCTCTATGTGCGATTCATTAACTCCTACCACTTCATTTCATAAATAACTGAGGCTCCTGTGTTACCACAGCCCCTCTGTGGAGGTTTTCTTCAAAGCTATATGGCCCAGCCATAACAAAACAGAGAACTTCAAAGCCAGAACGAGTACTTTCCTCAGAAAGTGAGTGCCTCCACCAGAAAAAGTTTTCCAAAATATAGGATGTTTGCTCCCAGAAAGCAATGAAAGGCAGGTGTTCTCTCAAGGAGGAAAGAATATTTCTGATTCCTTTACTCGCTTTACATTTAATCCCAAATTTTCAAGCAATATATTCAGATCACTTTAACGTACTAAATACCATTATACATACGATACAGCCCTTACCTGCAAAGTGACATTTGATTGACACGTACTGTCCTAGAGGAGGCTCAAAATGGCCACAAATAGCCCTATTCCTCCAAATTATTTCTGATTCTTGAATCGTCTCTGTTCAGGATTCTTGGAGCCTTGGTGCTATCTCGCAACCCAGCCAATGTTTACACCAGTTTAGAGCACAGCCATTGTAATCAAGTATGTGTCATTAATGGAGGACGTTGCGCAATGCACAGCAGCACAACAGAAGTAGCAAAATCATGGCTTACATTGATTACCTGCAATATTTTGTTCTGTTATTACAGATATTTGTTTTTACCCCAAATACAAGCCTGAACCACCAATTGTTTGTTTAACAATTTCTCACTTGACTCCTCTATTGCTACTTTCTCCATCCTCTCTTTCCCACCTGTAGAATATGACGAGCACACTGATATTGTCACGGTTCGCACTTCAGGTCAAGGAAAACCTGCTCTTTTTCGGTTGCAGCTGAGAATCAACTTTGCAGGTTCTGAACCAATGTACTTTTTGTTGAAACGCTCTGAATGGTTCAAAATTAGTTGCAGGAATGATGGTGAAAAAGGGGTAAAGAGACTCAAAATGACTGCCGAGAGATAAAAATTAACAAAGAGAAACAAAATGGCTGTAAAGAGACATAGAATGACTGAAAAGAGATGCAAAACAACTGCAAAATCACTCATAAAGATTATGAAATGGAGCAAGACAACCATAGAGACTCAAAATGACTACCAAGAGATGCAAATCAACCACCAAGAGAAACAAAATGGCCGCAAAGAGACACAAAACGACTGCAAAGAGATGCAAAACAACTGTAAAACACTCAGAAAGACTATGACATGGAGCAGAACAACCACAGAGACTCAAAATGACTACCAAGATACTAAATCCACTACAAAGAGAAAC
This sequence comes from Chaetodon striatus, assembly GCA_029783705.1. Lineage (NCBI taxonomy): Eukaryota > Metazoa > Chordata > Actinopteri > Chaetodontiformes > Chaetodontidae > Chaetodon > Chaetodon striatus. The sequence continues at coordinate 19,038,608 of JAPZEB010000003.1, read as the reverse complement.
AAAATGGCCGCTAAAAGACACAAAACAACTACAAAGAGATGCAATTTGAGTACAAAGCGGCGCAAACCCATGGAGAGGTGCATAATGACTATCAGAGATGCAAAAAAGATACCAAACAACTATAAAGTCTGTGTGTGTTGCTCCTATGTAGGAAAGGTGGTGGGGCCTTCTGCATGTCTGAGCCCAGGGGCGCAGTGTCTCATAACCAGCCCATGCAAATGATTAGAAATGATTTGCCATGCGTATCACATTGATCTAATCAGACATATATTTATCCCCCACTTGGTCACCTTTAAGTGAAATTATCATCACTGAATGTGTTGGCTTTGCTTTCTTGGAACGCATATAGCACATAAGTTCATCTAATGATAATATAGCGATAATAACACCAGTTAATGGAGGCGGATGCAGGGTCGTCTCAGAAAACACTTGCACGCTGCTTTTCTTCAAGTGAATTAAATTGCCTCTCTAACTGTAAACGGGAAATGAGATCAAGATTAAAGGGAATGCGAAGCTGTGCAGATTTATCCTGCTAGGAGAGCAGGGATCCCTCCTCTCTTCCTGCCACCTCTTAACTCTTTTCTACGTTGCTGGCCGGTCTCTCCAGAGAGTGTTGTAGCAATATTCAAATGCAACTCTGGAATCTTTAATTTTCTCAGCACCCTGCTCCTGCCAGCCCTCAGAGTTATTACCCCTTTAATCACACACAATCAGACACACTCACACAAATATCTAGATTTTGGGAGTAAGAGAGAGAAGGATTGGGTCACTGACTGACATAACAATGCCAGGAAACAGAGTGGAGTCTGGGAGGCGGAGCAGATATGTGGACATATGGGTTGATGTAATGAAAAGCAGACCTTTCTTACTCCCGAGCTGTGTGAACCCTCAAACCCTGAAACCCTGCCTCCCTGTTTCTGGCAGAGCTCCCACCGAAACCACATACAAGCTTAAATGTCTGCACACACACACGCACTAAACACACACAACATCCTCCCACCCGCCAGCCCCCGCATTCTTGCTGACTATTTGAACTTTTCAGCGAGGGCAGTCTATCTCGGAAGCATTGACCAAATGTCAGGTGTTATTAGTCGACGTCTCATTCATACAGATTGCAGCTGAGGATAATGATGTCCGCAGATAAAAGCACACCTTTGTCTTGTCACAAACCAGCTACTTTACTGGAGATGTAGAGACACAAATGCTGCCTGGATCCGCAGTAAAAACCTGTGAGAGAGACATCAGTACAAAGAATAATGAGCAGGATCGTGTTGTGGTTGAACTCTGGTCAAGCTTAAGAAAGAAGTCTGGCACTGTGGCAGGCAGAGCGTGTTGTACTGAGAAAGTGGGGGATGCATGAAGTCACCTTTTGACCTGTAGATTCTTTTCTTTCATAGTTTGGTCTCATCTCTGCTGCTTATGGGTTTTGAGGAGGTTAATGTCGACAGGCTGGATGTGCTTTATCTGAACAGGGTAAAGCTGAGGGATCTTTGTCCTTTGACAGATACATAATATAGTCTACATAATGTTCAGTAAAGATATAGGGGGAATGTAGAGCACTGAGGGCTCATGATACGGTATGTACTGTTAACATTAACATTTGGTTGAGTAACATTTATAATGCATGGGTGTGCATGAAATTATATGGTAAATGAGTAGAAAGTTCTAAAATTATTCAGCAGAGGGAAACAGGATCATTAAAAGCAATTGATGATGTACCTTCTTTCAAACACGTCATTATTTATTTAAATTAACATGAATTGTATTATTGAATATACATTTTACTCCAGCGATTTAGTATTGCACCTCTTTAAAGTTGGGAGACTTGTACCAGATCAAGTTGAGCTCCAGATATCTTGACCTTTAAGGGCTGTACACACCAAGAATGATGACTATAGCAGTAACTATAAATATATCATTTTAAAAAATCATTCTAACTCAAGTGGATGGCGGAGTCCATGCCACAACTATGCGACGGTGGCGAATTATATCATGGGAATCAATTTAGGAGTGATTTGATAAATGATAGAAACACTGACAGCCAGTCAGAATCCATTTGAATTTACATGGCATCACGTTCAGCATAACAGATGACTCTGCAGAGTTTCTCATCACTGAGGTTCAAAAAATTCACCCCCGTTTGATAAAACAAATAGTCTCTATAAAAACACTATCAAGAAGACGGACATCTGAGATTCAATCAAGCTCACCCTCAGTTTGTTATTGTTATTACGGGGATGAGGAGATGATTATGAATAACGAACACTAGCTGGCTGGCTATCTGGCATCACTGCAGGTAGCCTGATGACAACTATCTCTGTTTAGACAACTTTATCGTCCATCAGTGTGGATGCTTACATTGTTATTGATATAGTTCTCGTTGCAGTGCAGTTCTTGTTGTGGCCCTTAAGTCCCTGGTATGAGTCAAGCTTCAAAAATGCTGGATCATACACTTCCCATAATGCAACTACAGTAGATGACGTGCTTCCTTAGGTGCTTCCTGCCTGGTGCACGTACATGTCTTTCAAACTCCACACCCCCAGTGTGAAGCAGACTTAGCCAACTCATGTAAATTAGTTGTCTTCATGCTGAGGATGCGATAACCCAGATGACACAACAATGACATCATCTGGGGTATTTTTAGTAAATTAACAAAAGCTCCTTTAGTGCCACAGAAGACAAATTACACCAGTTTTCACAGGTTGAATGAGTACCACTCCTTGTGACAAGCAAACTGATCTTTGCATGTGAGATTACCCCTTAAATGTTTAATTTTATTTACTTTTTATGTAATTTTCTTTACTCTATCAGTTAATTGATGATAATTGGGTTTAATTGGCACAAAAATATTGCAAGCTCTGTGAAAAACTCAACACTATATGCTTAAAATCCCATCTCACCAATATATTAATGAATAATGTACATATATATTTTTAAAAAAATGCTATGCCACATAGTGCTGTCCAAAATAATCTTGGCAAATCTAATTGGAATCATAAATAAACATAACAAAGTGCTATAATTATTACTGCTGCTTCTAGTTTGACAATGGAATACGGTTCTGAGTTTTTAATGTATTGCATGTTCGTAATGCAGGGTGAGTGAGTACCACTCCTTGTGACAAGCAACTGATCTTTGTGAGTCCCATTTAAATGTTTTATTTGATTTACTCTCTCTGTAATTTTCTTGAATCTACCAGTTAATCCATGATAATTGAGTCAGGTTGACACAGAAAATATCGGAAACTGTGCAAAACTGAACACTTACTTTTCATTCCTCATTTTTTCCCATGATTCTTTGATAGCTCTGGACTCTTTTATTCTCAGGTCATTAATAATAATTTCAACGC